>JAYDZE010255625.1:0-19706 GCA_034509125.1 Monilaria moniliformis
GATATTAAATATTTTTTAATTTATAAATAATAAAAATTACTAAAATACCCCTGCGTTTTTTCAAAATTGGTGGGGGGACCATGGACCCCCCATATTTCTACGTGGCTTCGCCACTGCTTTCATGGTATTAATTCAATCAATTCATGTCTTGCATGCAAGTTTGGTATGCAAGATATGAGTTGGGCAACCATAAATTCAAAGCCTTGACACTGCGCAGTGGCGGTGATTTCCAGCAGCTCCGGAAATGACTATAAAAAAAGTTGAGAGAGAAATAGGATGAAGAGAAGGATTAGAGAGAAATAATGTGAAGGGCATTTTCATCCAAAAATCATCTAACTATTAATTTATTTTATATACTCAGCTAATTATTAGTTTTGACTATCTTCATGGGCTAGTGTAGATTTCTCTTCTAACTAAAATGTGCATGTCAACAAATTAGTACCTAATTTAAGTCGAATAGATAATTCATATACATCTTTTTTTAGAATAAATTCATATACATTATATTATAATTTTATATACTTTCTCTATCTTACAAAATTAGTTTTCTAGTCTTTTTTGGGTCCCAAAATATAATTCATATTCTTAATTTAAATCGTATTAAAACTTCTTTTGCTAAAATAATCTTATTTAATATTTATGAAAATATTATGCAGAGCAAGGACAAGGTGTAATAATTATATAAATTACATATTCCAATGACAATTAAATGAGTTATTTTAAGTGTGAAAAATGAAAGTATGCCATTCTTTTTTTGATGGGTGAAACTGATCTTAATGGAACAAATGACGTATTTAGAATCTAATTTGATATCGCATATATTAGCCATTGTCTATGGAATTACCCCACAATCTTTTACATTCTTAGTGGAAGGCAGAAATAAGACAATACATAAGCTGTTCCTATCTTTTACAGCTAAAGTCCAACTTAAGCTCTGATGCAATACAAATGCTATCCGGCAGAAATTATTATTAGTTCAAATACCATAATAACTCAAGCAAGACATAACCTAAAGCAAAATCACAAGTTACGTAGATAATATTCTTAAGCAAAATGTGTTGTATGTAAGAGCATAGGACGTTATAAATTACACAAAATATACAACTCAGAATTTAGACATCACCTTTGGCAAGTCACTGCAGGTAACAAAGTTGCCTTGCACAACCATTTTGATCAATCATAAGGAAACTCTGAGAGAGTTTTCCAGGCTAAAGAAAACTATAACTACTAATAAAAGTTCAAGATAGAACTGCAATATCTGCATTCTCCTGCTCTTTGGCTTGAGAATTTCCACTCGTCTCTTTAGATTGTTTCATAGGAATCCTGGCTTTGTTAGATCCATTTAACTTCCACGCATTAGTTTGATCCTTACTTTTAGGGGTAGTAGGTGAGGCCTTTTTTAGAAGAGGTAAAGCTCTGCCTTCTCTGTAGACACCTACACTGTGACGAGCTGCTCGTCCACAAGACACCTTGTCCTCAGGAGTCGATTTGACTGAATCACCACAGCTCTTTCTCCTGCTTAGATTTGGTGATTTGGCACGGGTGACAGGCAGCTGTATATAAACAAATTTAGTCCAAAATGATATGAACATGCAAGAAACAAAATGATACCATGGCATAATCTACAGCTTGAAATGCATTTTGAATCGGTCATAGATTCTATAGAACAAGCTGCATATACAAACCTCTTTAGGAAAATGTATACCTTTTTTAGCTCGACTTTTGGTGGAGGACCTTCACGATAGAAGCTAGGAACAGGATTTGCTTTGTACATCATGTTCCTCCTAAGGTGCTTTATTGCTGCTTGTTCTTCTTCCTACATATTGAGATGTAGGTTAAGATAGAAATTTTGAAATAATCCCGAATAAGAGGGAAGAGAGAGGGAATATAGAGGTCAGACAAAATCGGCAATTTACAAGAGACCATTGCTGATAATTATGACAACCAAGGAAAGGCATACCTTGGTTCTAGCTTCGTGGTCAAGTTTCTCTTTCTCCAAGGCTTTGTGCTTCTCTTCCAACTTAGTGTAAAACTAAGAAAGAACGATCAGGAGAAATGATAAGAAATGTGAAGAATTAGAAAACACTACGACATTGGACTTCATTCAGCATGAAAAGTACCTCCTTACGCCTTTCTAAACGGTTTACACAATTGAATCTTGGAGCAACTGGAACTGTGACTCTCATCCGTACAGAAGTTGCAGTACTACAAATGCTAAGGAACTAACATACAAACAAGAGACCAAGAGCACAGCAGATGTACTGCTAAACTGGAGCAGGGGGGGGGGAACACATAAGGAAAAGAAAGGTGGGGATGGGCAAGTGCAAAACAGATCAAGCAAAAAGCAAGACGCAGCTATAGGATACGAGGAAGCCAACGACCAATTATCTTCTTCATCGTTATAATTTTTGCAATGAGGCTCCATCAGCTTCCTTGAAGACAAATGTGCGATTGGCTGGAACAGGAACAGCCATCATCAGCAACAAAGTTGAATCTCCACTATAAATATTATACTTACGTAGCATATATCTAATACATGTCCAACCATTGATACTTGCTACAGACTCTAAGCCATATCAAAATGACTAGCATGTCAATCACAATGCAAACAATCTGGAACCACTTAGTATAGACATCCACCATATCAGATGATTTGGATGGAGTTTACAAAATACAATGTACTATACGACAAAGTCCAAAGAAAGGACTGGGAAGAGATACTAAATTAACATGATGCTTACAGGAAAAGACTCACCTGTAATTTCTTTGCTGATCCAGGAGAATGTAAATCACGAGACTTGGGCAAAACTTCTGTACAAGAATCATTGCTTTCAGACCCATTAGAATGGCTTACATGCGAGTTTTGTTTATCATCCTCTAAACTAGGAGTTAGGGGCTCAAATGGGTCTGCATCAGCTATCCCATTAACAGTAGACCCAGATGCAGGTTTTGCTAGCGAGTTTGACTTTTTGTCAGGAGACTTCTGACCATCAGCCTTAATAATCCTCTCCTCAGGTTGGTGATTGGTGCTTTTCACCCCTAGCACATCTTGTTTCTCATCGTAGTCGTCCGGAACTCTAGCATTTGTGTTATTATCCTTCACCTCATAATCATTTTTTCCAGATTTCTCTTGTACTGCTTTTGGAGCAATACGGATGGTGCCATTTGATTTATCATTGACCATGTTGGACTTCTTATCAATACGAAGACCTACAACATTTCTCCCCATCTGCCGCATTAAAATAAAGTCAAGTTGTCAACCAAATACCTATTTTTCTACAAACACTTTTCTATCACAACTGAATAAGACGACTGACAGCCCAAAAAGCACTCCAAGAAAAATGAACTTTTTAGGTTTAGAAAGGAATATGCAAGGGAACATATATTGAACAACCATACTTGGTTATGAATTTTCTTAACAATGCTGCTAAATCATATTCGTATCTTAATATCATTTATTTAGGTATACACTTAAACATCTCATTTACGATGTATCAGAAAAGAAAGCAAAAGAAAAGGAATGGAAAGAACTGCAATGGGCTCCATCAAAGTAAGAGTTAATGGCAATACTTGCTCATAGTTTAATTACATCGAAAGATAATAGCTAAGTACACTCCAGTTCAAACTAATGATGGTCAACTCAGACTCTCAAGGCAGCATGGCTTAAGCTGAAAAGCAAAGAAAAACAAACAGTTTCAGAGAGAATTGTTTATATAGGAAAAGTGCTTTTAAGCTAGTGGTAGCTCTAACGAATGTAGCTCATTTTCAAAAACAAATTAAAGCTTTCAGAGTTAGAATCAACTGTAAAAGTTTAACAAAGGGTATCAAGTTCTCTTCATCACAGATATTTAAAGGAAATGAATGATTGTGACGGTTCTAATCATTTTTGTCATCTCCCTTCAACTACTTGTATTAATTCGTTCACTGGAAATATTTTCAACATTACAAGTAAAGAATACTGTTGGGCAGAACCCACCTAATATTTGAGGGTGAAATACTGCCCATAGCCCTTTGAATTTAAAGTGTAGTTCCCCAAAGTTCATTTTTAGGACCTAAAATTAAACATAGTTTGCCCTCTTCAGCCATCAAAAGGCCATCACAAAAAAACGATAATGAGATGTTACAGAGGAGCCATACGAGAGTCTCAGTGAATTACTGAAAATATGGATAAGAGGATCAGTCGGAAGCACGAAACCATCAAAATAAAATATAATAATGAAAAGGCATCACACATTGTAACCTTATCAGCAAATACAATCAGTTCAAAAGCTAAAATTGCCATGAAATTCAAAACGTCACAATCATCAAACCCCTTCCAAAAGAATGAAGGTTATAGCAATACCCTCACCTAACACTCAAGAATCATCGTTGCCCAAATCCCAGCCTCAACTACCATCAACACGTCATTATTATTATTATTATTATTATTATTATTATTATTATTATTTATTATTCTTGTTCAAAAAAAAGAAGAAAAAAAAAAAGAAAGCCTCAACTGGGAAAAGGAAAAAAAGAAAAATGAAAAGAGAGGGGAATTGCATATATCAAGTGGTAGAAATCTAAAACCCCTTATATCTTAACATAGATTTCACTAACACAATTCAGTGAAAGATAAAACAGAAACACTTAAATACTAATAAAGCAATGCCAGAAAAGAAAAAGGAAGCAGCTGAGCACTCAGCAGCAGCCAGAAACACCAGATTACTAACAAACAACATGCAGATCGAACCAAACATTACAAGACAAATGGTTCTCAAACCAACAGAGCTAATCTTTGTTTAAAAACAAAAGAGATTTCTCACAAATGGGATTTTCTTTCCTCCTTTCTGCTCCCGATCTGAGCGACAAGATCTTCAAAAAAATTGGGTAACAAAACACGGCATCCACCGCTACCACAACCTACGACGAGCAAACGTGAGCGCCACCCGCTGCTCTCTCTCTCTCTCTCTCTCTCTCTCTATACCAACGGAGGTTTTGTGCGCTCTCTCTCTCTCTCTCTCTCTGTTCTGTTTTTCTAACAGCATATTTCACCCTTGCCCTTTTCTTTTTCGTTTTATCATCATTTTTTATTTTATATTTTATATTTTCGATTTTCTAGTCGTCTGGTTTCTTTGCTAATTTATTTTTGCCTCATTGGTTTGTCTTTTTTCCTTTTTATTTTATTTTTAGGAATATTTTATTTTCTGTAAAAGACATAAGAATCTCCTGGTACTTTTAATTAATCCATTTTCAATAAGTGTCTTGGTATTGTTTTATTCTCTGCTTAAAGCTTAAATAAATTTTGAAAAAGGAAAAGCTCTATCAATGTTCAATTCCCAAAATAATTCAAATCACAAAATATAAAGAAGTTGTCTATGAATAACAATTCAATTATTAAGATGAATTCTTTCCACCAATAAATTAGAGGTTCGATTCATCTAATATATGTAAGTGCAAGTGTGTGAATTATAATCCCACGGAAGGAAATGAAAAATAAATGATATAAAAATGGTTTGTCGTTATTTTATGTATTTCATTTTCATTATATCACTCCAACTTGGCGCATTTAATTTTTTAAAAACAATCTAACCTTTTGTTAGTTCAACAGCAAATGTGTTTAGAAAACAATACATGCTTTTCTTATTAATTTCATTTTACATTGTTAATGCTACCAAAAAGGCAGCTGAAATTGTTTGACTAAATTTGAGTTACTTTGTGGAGGAGGCTGAAGCTTTTTAATTTTCAAAATCAACATATGAAAAATCAAAGTCAAAAAAGTAAAGGATTGGAATTTGAATTGATTAGTGGTGGGAGTGTTTGAAATTTTTGCACTTATACTTCAATTAAGTCATACTCAAGTACCCATCTTGCTCATATATAAAAATAAATAATAAAGTGGCATGATTACAGTTACCTACAGGATTTCCGATTATTCTTGCCATTTAACTTTTTAAGGTACCTGCTAAGATAAGATTAGAGGAGGTTCGGAGGCTGGTATTTCTTGGATTTTATTTATTTTATTGCCGATCAACGAATAATGCACAAATTTTGGTTTGATGTGCAATTTTAACTTGATACGAGATTTTTCTCCCAAGGTAAAATTATTGAGTTATTTTAATAATAAAATATTAAAGCTAAATTAAGTACTATAATTATATAGGTTAATTTAAAACGTATTCTGATTTTTCAAAAGTATATTATAAGAAAGCTATATGAAATATAAATTATATCATCTAAAAATAGAAATATACTAAATAAGATTTTTTTTAATTAAAATAAATACAATATTACAATTGCATCCAAATATTATTTTTTTAAAGAGTAGAAGAGTTGGAAATATTTGAAAAAATGACTAAACTATTGCTATTTAGTCATTGAATGTGTGTATATCTATATATATAGATGTTAGGTGGAGTTGATATATAAAAAATAACAATTTAATTATTTTGAGATAATAAAATATTTGAGTAATATTTATACCTATTATTTTTAATTATTATAAATAAATAAATATGTTTCTCATCTATATCTATAAGATAAATAGAATATAACTTTTGTGTTAGTGTTGACCATAGTAAATAAATACATATATACTTATATGTATATTGAATATCAATCAAATTGAACATTTTTTTAAAACAAACAAGAAAATAGAATTTAAAAATAAAACAAATATGTAAATAAATAAATAACTCTGCTTTCTCTCTCCCACACCCATGTATAAACAACCTAGTTTTTTTTTGGCATAAACTATAACCAATAATTTTACTTAATTTATAAAATTGCTGTTCAAATTAATTTGTAATTGATTGCAAATTGGAAATTTCATTTTCAAATATAAGTGTTATTTGAAACATTTTAACAATGATCTCATCTCTCAATTTGTAGTGCGTTGACACACTGCAAATTATTCTATGAAAAAAACGTGACACAAAGATGATATCATTTTGTGATGAGGTGTACAATATTATTCGAATCACAATAAAATATAAAGGTAAATTGCAAATTAATGCATGAACTTTGATCAAATCTGTAATATATTGAGCACATTCGACATTTTCGAATTTCTCAGCCTCTCTTGATTTTCTTCTTATTAGATTTTTGTAAAAATAAAGGTTTCTTGTACAATATGAAGAAAGAGTTTCGCAAGATTTCATTTTTAATGTCTGAGACCGAAATATACTTTGACAATGACATGCATAAACTTGTTTGAAATCTTGAGCTTCATAGTGATCAATATGTTACATGTGGACTTTTTCTTTCTCTTTTTTCTTTTTTCTTTTTTCTTTTTCAACACAACGACGTTGTTTATGCGCAACGTCAAATTATTCCGATCATCTTACAAATTTTAGGGAGGGGTTTAAATTTGCTACAAATTGAAAAATAGTTTATGATAGCAACATTTTAAAAGGTCATTTAGCAAAAATCATCAATTATGGAGATAAAATATGTAGTTATTCCGCCTAAAAATGTGTCAAGACACGGTGTCCGTGATCTTTAGCAAATTCCTTAGTGCATCAATAGACCTCATCTCTGAGACAAATTGTTTATATAAAGATGGTGTATTTGAACGTTAAGATTTAGAGTTTGAAGACTAGCTAGTTAAAGATCAAGTTATGTTTAGAAAAATTGGAAAATGAGTTTATATCTTACGTCTGTCCACGTAACTAACAAGAAGATTTATTTTTAGTGATCTTGCTACCTTGTGTTTCAGTATTTATTTTTCTCAAAAAATACTAGGATTTGTTTTTCACTATTAATTGATCAGGGTTACATGCTGATTGTGACTCGCATGCATAGTTAGCAATTCATTGTGAAAAGGTTGAGTCAATGCTGTTTAAGTTCCTTTATAGCACAACATCCTTTATAGGAGTATAGAGCTGTAAATTTGGTTAAATTCAACTATAGCCCATAATATGCATGAAGATTAGTTTCCGACAAACTTCGTCGGACTTAGGGCGTACGAGTCTTTTGAAATCTCATTCTAAATACTTAATTTAGCGATTTCTTTCTAAATAATTTTAGCAATTTCGTTGATGAATCTTTTATTATTTCCTTGAGTATAAGAATTGATATACAACTAATTAATCAGATATCCGTACATATTGTGCTAATATGCCTACGTACATAGATTCTAAGCCACTTGGATTATATATTATCAATGACAGAAGTATGCATGTATTAATTTGTAACAACGAGATAAAATTGTTGAAATAAATATTTTGGATTACATTAATGAAAGTCCAAACTTCATGTATCAAACATTAGTTTTCTTTTGGATTATATTAATGTGCAAGCAACCTGGATTAAATTATCAATCAGCATAGGAAGCATGTACTAATTTGTAAGAACTAATAACATATGTTGAAGTTATGTTTTTTGGATTATATTAATAAAAGTTCAAACTTCATATATCACATTATAATCTAGCTTAGCTCTCATTATTTGTTTAATAATATACAACTAATTAGTGCTTTTAAATCATTGTTAATTTTTCTAATATCTTATCATGAACTTATGTAACAACGCAGGGGTAAAACTAGTAATAGATGATGACGCAAGTCGCGTGAGAGGTGTATTGTGTTTTCCACTTCCTTTTATCTTTAATAATTTGTAATCATTACAACAAATTATTACAACGGGTAAGTTAGGTATCATAGTCGTTCCAAATTTGTCTATCGAAATACATTGAAGAATCGAAAGAGAAGACATAGTGATTCAATGAAAGATAAAAATAATTATGGGCTATAGTTGAATTTATTTCAACTCCACCATGCCTTGTAAATTTATTAAATTCACGTTGAGTGCAAAATGAGTCATACATACGTATTGAGTATGAATAATTTGTACTGTTGAGAATTATTTGATAATTATATTTAGGCCAAGATTAGATATTAAAAAAATAGCCAAATAATATATTTCAGGTGTTTGGTGGACAAAATAGTCACAAGGCAAACTCATGTGTATTACTTACAGCCCGCGCTAATCGCCCGTCAAAACAATATTCCTCCCTATTTCTATATCTGACCCCCTTACTATTCTGACTTCCATCTCTCTCCTCTCTCTCCACTCACCAACTCTTCTCCTTCATCAATTCCGCCCTCCGCCGACCACGAATCCTCTAAGCGCAGGCCGGCCACAAATTCTTCTTTAGTAAAGAGTATAATTTATTTATTTTTTAAAGTTCTTTATGGATGCAATTAATTATTAAATATGTAAATAAGAATGGGTGGGTATTTTGAGATAATTATGTCATCTCTAAATCCATATTTGCAATATTCGCTATGAATAATTTCTTTATTTGTTATTACTAAGCTTTACATTATATTTGCATCTATAGTAAAAGGATTATGTGGTGTAAGAATATGTTATATAGTAATAAATACAATATCTAAACTATAAAATTATAAAATTAGTAAAAAGTAATATATATCGTTATGCCAATATTAAAGTTCATTTATTGAACATAAGTATTCAAAATTCCTCTTATCTCATCCCCACCGACAACATAGTTATTAAAAGGACGCCTTCTGCGTGCGTGCATGAGCCGATCCTATGGGACCATTTCAATCTCTTCTCACTCGCAATAGGCGTGTCCTGTTCTCAAAAAATACCAATTTTTCTTTTGTTTTTTGACGCTAAAAGTGACCAAAACGTGACGCTAGAGCGGTATTTTCTCATATATATTCAATATCAGCGTCCTCAACTATTTTCAGAAACCAAATTACCATCCTAAAATTAGCTTCTCAAATTAAATTATTTATGAATCACACTGCAATATTATTCTTAATTTTCTATGTATAGAATAAAAATAAATATGAATATTCAATTAACATAATATATTGATTTACATATATATGTGTTACATCATATTTATAATAATTGACCAAAATATAAATTATACTCTCCATGTCCATCAAAATTATATCATTTTTGATTTTACACGAATTTTGGTATATGTTTGGTAAATACTTTTTTAAGTGGGGAAATGGTCTAACCACATGGAATTGAGGTGAGTTAGGAATAAGACTATCCACAGCGTGTGACCCTTGAAGAAAGACAAAAAACATTATTAAAAAAAAGAGAAAGTTGGGCATTTTTGGTGACCTGGGGCTGGTGCAGCCTTGGGTCAAAAAGAAAGAAAACTGCCAATTGATTGTGATAGCTCCCTCACTTTTATTATATTCTGCACTTCCACCCGGCCGTGTGGAAGTGGTGCACACTTCCACCGGGCCGCGTGGAGGTCTCTGGGAATTTTCTGCACTTCCACCCATCCACGTGGAAGTGGTGCACACTTCCACCCGGCCGCGTGGAGGTCTCTGGGTATTTTCTTCACTTCCACCCGGCCGCGTGGAAGTGGTGCACACTTCTACCCGGCCGCGTGGAACTCTTTGCATCCCAGATTTCCCCAAAATTCAGCATTTTCCTTTTTCCTTTTCATCTCTTTTCTTCTCCAATCTTCTTCCTACCAATTAAAAGTACTTAAAAGTGGGTGAAAACTCAATAAACAAACGTGAAACCTTAGAAAAAATATTATATAATTTGATTTGCATCAACACTCATTACTGCAAAAGCATTTGGAATTACATGCTTATGTCTAGAACTCATTTACTGCAAAAGCATTTGGTGTCACATGCATATGTCTAGAACTCATTTACTGCAAAAGCATTTTGAGTCACATGCATATGCGCATAGTAATGTTTGGTAATTTTTATTATAAATTTAAAATATAAAATATTTTCTGTAATTTTTTAATATTTTTAATATATTAAAATTAATTATATTTTTTATACACAATTTAAAATATATATAAAAAAATATTTTATTAGGTTGGGTTGGGGTCACGAATGGAAGTAGAAATTATATTAAGTTGGGAGTTGTGTATAAATGAATATTTTATTAAAAAGTTGAATTAGGTTGGGTCGGATGAAGGTCACGGATGGGGATAGCCTTATAACAACTTTGCATGCATGGCCACATCCATTGATAATGAGACCGTAAATACAACATATAAGACTATATACTTTAGGGTATTTGGTTCAAATAAAAAAATAACATGCAACCAAAAGAGAGGTATACCACAAAACCTAAATAAGAATTGAGAAAAAAATTCATAAATAACAGGAGCAGATCAAATCAACTACATATAGTTGCGTGTAATCTCATCCAATTCCGAGCGCAAATAAACCAAATACACCATTCAAACAACAATTAATTCCTATATATATATCTCCAAATCCTGAGTGCACCATATATATATATATATATAAACATCACATCACACAAAAACATATGCATATAAAAAGAGAGATCATAAATCTAAACGGAGGGTGCAGAGCTTTATACTTGTTGTGGTCGACGTTTCCGGGTTTTCGGCGTGTCCCCCACCATCTTACCGGTTGAGCCTTGGCCTGGCCTCCTCCTCCTGCTCCACCCCCTCATACACAGGGTCCTATTCGATGGCCAACACGCTCATGGTCTGAATTAGCACATAAAAATTCAAAAATTAGAATATAAAACGATTATTTTCCTTATTATCGTAACATAGTGATACTCTGTTTGGGCAGCATGAGTTCCCTCACGGCCCATTTTGGCCCTTATCCCAACAAGCCCTTGGAATCGAGTGGTGATTGTTTATATCAACTTCGTCGGCCGCCACCGCTCTCTGATCCGTCTTCTTCACCTCCCGCTCCACTTCCACCATCAATTTTCTATTAGTTGAAACAGCTGCACCTATTTTTCCCGACACCAAAACCAGCAGCAGAAACAAGAGCGCTGCAACATTAATTTTCGAGGCCATGATTAGCAATGTGTTTTTTTTGCTGGTAATGAGGTACGTATAGACGGCTGTATATTTATAGAGAGAGAGAGAGAGAGTGTGTGTGTAAGAAGGTGGAGCGACCATAGAAATTGAGGCGATGAATGTGCGATTTACACGTAAAAAAATTGAAATGATAAGCCGCCAAGACAATGATTTGGGTAAGTGCTCCATGATTAACAGTTGATCCTTCAGTTTAGGGTTGAGATATTTATGGTAGAAATCGGCCACCGCCTCCGCCGGTCCACTCGCAGCTGCTCTTTCTTAGATATTTATGGTGCGGAAAGTTCTCGAAACAACAAAATTTATTCTACAAGATATTCAGAGTAAAGAGCATTAATGGGCTGATTTCGTCTGAATAATAATTTTTATTATAAAATGTCAATAATTATAGATGTGCACAATAATTAGATTAAATTTTGATGGATGCGTAACAACAATGTAAGATATATTTATGAGAACGAAATACAGTTTAGTTGGTAAGATTTGCTCATACGATTATGTGTGTGATGAGTGAATGAGCCTCAAGAAACACATGTGTTTAGGATGATTGATATAGTGGAATGAATGATATATGAGTGAAATTATCTTTATGTATATTTTCATCTCTATGATTCATATCTTTTCATCAAGATTCCTCGTATCAAATGATGTCTTTATTCTGATAAATGTAATAATAATAATTTCATCTAAAACCCATTGATATACTATTCTATTGAGTCAAAAAATATTATAATACATTTATATACAATTATAATATTTTAGATTTATAAACACACACAAAATGATACGAACCTCCCAACCTATTGTATGGTGCAATGAGATAAGAACGAAATAGTTATTATCATACCTATTTCAATTCATATAATTAGTATCGTAGACAAAAAATATATTTTGAACTTTTATGCAAGGAAAAACAAATGGTTCGAACTGCATAAGTTATGGCAATCGATTTAATAATAATAATAATAATAATAATAATATGTAAAAAAATTTAGCATGTAATTTTTGAAATTCATTACATTATTTTGGATTGTGTACATCAACATGTGTTTCTGTAAAAAAATAATTAAAAATACATGTCAAGCCTATATATTTTTTTATGTAGACGTTTATTTGGTAGACAAAGAAAATATAACATTATCTTAAATATCTATTTTTCTCCCATTACTTATGGTAAACAAACTATTAATTTTACAACTACTACATATGCAGTATTAGTTTCATCATTATGTGATTAATTTCTAAGATATTTCTACTCTTTTGTCATTTGTTGGTTTCATTTTTCTTATCTAGAAACTTTTCTATTTAAACGTATTAATTTAGGACAATTGTTATCTTGATCAATCTCATAAATATTACATGTTACCTTGATGGAGTCATTGAGTACTTATTTTAGGAAAATATATGTTCTCATAAATATGTCAGTGAGTTACTAGTTAATCAAGTTTTCAATACAAAAATCATTCTAATTATATGAAATAATAATAACATGATTAAAATTATAATATATCATAAATAACTTATTAGTTTTGAATGATTCACTTTTAAAACATATATTTTAATTAGTGAAATTATTCTCTTGTTGTCTTCGGCAAGCCAATACGTAAGATGCATTTATAAAAAATAATTACTTTATTATATATATTAAAATTATATTAAATATTATTTTGATGACATTAAAAGGTCAGCGACCTTACTAAACAACGATATAGTACTTTAGCTAACATAAAAAATGAGGCAAAGAAATAGGAACATGTTAATGATAACATTAATCGAGTTATTTATTGGAGGATAGTTCTTTAATCATTAGTAGATTTTTATACTTCAAAGCTCCAAAAAAATAAATAAAACCTTGTTACATGTTAGAGCGACATTTATTATATGCACATAATAATTTAAATAATAAGAACAACCTTTAATCTCATACAACTACTAATCGTATCCACTTCACATCTGACAATAACATCAAAAATGCACCATCACCATAAGAATCTAAGTCAAGTACTAAAGAATGAAAATAACAAAATCAAAAATTAAATGTGCTTAAGTTAAAATAGGAAATTCTATTGGCGATAGTTTTGCCACATACATAAAAATATGGTATTACACGAAAATCCCGTCCCTCAATATGCTTTGATTAATTAATGTAAATTATATTACCTTATACAATTATGTATAAGTTCAAACCATGCTAATCACAATAATTACTCCATCTAGCAATAAATGTTGATCATATTAATTGCTTAAATTATGTACATACAAATTATGTAAATATTTTAAAGAATTAATTATCTTATCTAGCTACACTCAATAATTTAATTATACCTTAATAATATATATTACTAAATGAAATGTGTTGAAAGATAAAAAAATTTATTTCTGAATCCCTAATGATTTTGATACAAACAAAATAGTATAAAAATGTAAATGCAAGTTTTTTGTTGATATCAATTTGTTTCCATGAATTATGCTAACATAATATCCCCTATTAATTGATTGACTGAAAAATTGTTAATATACATCATTGATATACTTTTCAGAAAATACATATTGAAAACAATGGAAAATAAAAATTACACCTTTCTTCCCCACAAAAAACACAAATCCTCTCTACACTGCCAATAGAATGACACTTTTAAAGTTAATATTCAATTAATTATCTTGATTTAGTAGAGAAAATATTAATAAACTAATTAAGAGAAATTAGATGTTTAAGGTAGTGAAAAGTGTCTTACTTGACAAAGTCAAATGAATAACAAAAAAAAAAATCAGAGAGCAATAATAAAGAAAAAGGAAAGTAAAAAAGCAACCATTTTGCTCTCTCTCTTCAAACTACACCCATGACACATCTACGGTGTTCACGGTTTCGAAACCGCCGATTCCGATTTTGAGGGGGGGTTGGAACCGTAACCGAACCGCTAGATGGCTATGTGGTTTCTGATTGGAAACGTAAACCACCAGTTTCGGTCCCAATTCCAAACCGGACGGTTACGGGGCGGTTTTGGCGGTTCCCGGTTACGGTTCCGGTTTTTTCGGTTTTTTTTTCTCGAATTGAGATTGTATTCTATTTTCTATTCTAAATTGTAATTCAAAATCGATAAGAGTATAATTTAAAAAAAGAAAAAGAAAAAGAAAAAGAAAAAGAAAAAGAAAATAATAATTGAAAAGAAAATTTAATTTCTAATTTGAATGTGTAATTGTGTAAATGTAAATGTACATTGCAAAAAATATTGATTGATACAAAGAATTACAATTACAATAGAATTATAATTACGAAGTATTAAAGTAATTTATAATTACACGTATACAATTACAACAAGCAAAGGAGGAAAAAAAAAAGGAAGAGGGTTTGAGCTAAATTTAAGTCCTTAAAGTTAGACTTTAACATTTTAAATTGAGTTGCCACAGTATTCTTTTTGAGGAATCAAAGCCCACGTAGTTCTCTTACCTTGTCTTACCTTTCATTCGGCCTCTGACTAGTGAATTCTTCACCGTCGCTCTCGACTCAAACGTCCTAATCCGATTCTTGAGCTCTCATTTCCGCCTTGGCCCAATCATCAAGTAACATGGTGGCTTCCATGTTTCTTGCCGACATGTTTCTCCTTAATTCGTCCAAGACGCAACTGGTCGTGCTGAAAGCTTGCTCGAAAGCAACAGTGGAAGTGGGAACTGCAAAAATCTCCTTAGCCATGGTGGCGAGTATGAGATACTCTTTTTCATGTGTTGACCACCAATCTAGAATGTCGAATTGTTGGCCTTCTTGAGCATCTACATCTTTGAAAACAGCAAGAGATTCCAAATATACATCTAATTCGCTATTGGACATATTCCTATATGTTGTATCGGTGTATAATGATGCTACTCTTTTATATAGTAGGTCGTTTTCATCTTCGTCATCTTGTAAGCTAAATCCATAGTTACTAAAATTCGTAGTCCTAGAACTAGTAGAAGTGTAAGTGTTTATGTTATGATCATTATTATATTTTGTATCATTATCCTTATAGAGAGTACGTAAGGCTAAATCTAAGTCACATTTTATTTGTTCTATACTACGAAGATCTAACTCAATGAAGTTCATGTTTCTAAACTTAATTGTGCTAAGTGCGTAAGAGGTATATTTCGCAAACAATCATAATAACAATCTATAAGGTTACAAACACCTCCTAGTTTCCATTGAGGAACTGAGCATTTAGCTACTAAAAATACGGTTGAAATTTCCCTAAAATATTTTAACCATTTTATTACTATATAATAGATTGTAAGTTGTAGTTGTTGATTTTGTCTACTTTTTCATACAACTATTAAAACTAAGTGTTATGTACACGCAAAGCTCTAAAACATGAACAGAAGTACAATAATAAATATTGATAGTTCAACAGTTGTAGTTTTAAAAGTTTTAAATAATTCCATGCATTGAATCTAATAATTCGGTAATAAATAAAATTCTAAATCAGTAGTTTTAAAAGTTTTAAATAATTCCATGCATTGAGTCTAATAATTCGGTAATAAATAAAATTCTAAATCAGTTTGAGTTCTAAAAAAAGCACATAATTATTCTTTATGTTCTAATGTTGAGTTGATCATATCATAAGTTGAGTTCCATCTAATTAGTACATCCATAACAAAATTAGTATATCTAATTTTTTTTATTATGACTATATTTTTGCCATTTCTTTTCTATAACTCGTTTATTATGAATTAATTTTACGGCATCTCTAATTGGGGCTACATAATCATTAAAGATAGTTAAAGCATCTTGAGCACATAAATTTAAAATGTGACATATACATCTAACATAAAAAAAATTCTTAGGGTATCTACTGAAAAGCAAGCTTTTGAGCTACTTTGTACTTGTAAAACCTTATTTTCCAAATTTATGAGAAGATTATTATTTTGTCACATGGTTTTTTTGCTTTACATATAATTTTTTATATAAATCATTATGATTAAGCAAATGGTCTAGGGCTTTTGCATTATAGACTAAGTGGTGATCAGGTTATCACTGAAGGTTGCTCAGTCGGTTTCTTGCAAAAGAAAAATAAGTTTCACAACCAACATAGACTTTGACCATCTATCGTGAAAGGTTGCAGTGTCAGTTCAATACGTTTACTAACCTTGGTAAACGAAAGACACTAGTGAGGTATAGCACTGAAAGGATTCACGGGAGATAAGTCTTTCTTGCTGATTACTGAAAGATGAGGTCTCGGTGATGTTTATTTCTTAATCTTTGTATATAACATTGGGCACACGTTATTGATTATGCATTGCTTTGATTTATCAATAGGTGCAAGCTTTTCATAGCCCAAGAATCCTGATATCTTGGGTAGTGGTAATTAATGACTAGAAGGTGCTAGAATTGCTATTGCACTTAATCGTGTCCTGTGAGAGTCCGGGTTGATAATATCCTCAATAGAAGTTCAATAAATGTTTTATTATACGGAAGCCCGGTCGGCTTTGAATTTGTTCTAAAGCATAATCAATAAAGTTTTGAACCGGACCACTCTTGGTAATAGATATTAATTAATTAAAACCAGTAGCATGTATTTTTTTAATAGATATTAAAATCTTAAACACGGGAAATAAATTAATCTAAAAGGAAGCCCAGATTTTCTGTAATTTGAATTTGGATGGGTAAGTCAATATTAATTTCTATAGTAGTATAAATTAATATTCTGTTGGCCTTATATTAAATTGGGGCTCAAGTTAATTAGTAAAGCCCAACAGGGAGGCCCAGTCCAAATTTCCTTGGATCCCTAATCTAGACCATTACAAATTTACAACTCTATATATAGGAGAAAAGAATGAAGAGAACTCACTTTTCCTACAATGCAATTTTCGAAAATACACTAGCACACACACTACATTATTTTTGAAAATTCTAGGTTTCCAAACCTAGTCTTTTTGTTCTCTTCTTTCTCTTTCAAGTCCTATAGGTTTGATAGAAATTGTTCCACCACAATATTCAAATCTAGGAGTAGGGAACATATTAGAAGTTCTAAGGTTGGATTCATTCACATCACGTGGAGAATGAGCAAGCCAACGTCGAATCTTTGGAGATTCAAAAGTTAAAACACTAAAAACAACTAGAAGCATGTTTTAGGATTTAATTCCTTGATTTGCATTTTCTTACTTGCGTTCTAGCAAAGTAGGTTAATTAAATGTATGAAAAGAATTTTCTTATATTATCCTAGTAGATCCTAGGTAGGGGATTTCTTCAATGGAATATTCAAACCTCAACAGGTAGTTGCAAGCCCTCGTCTACAAACAGAAGATTTGCAATTAATGGTAAGATTCGAACTCTTAGATATCATGATCTAGGATTTTGAATTATTTAATTGTTTATTTGCGTTTTAGGCAGATTTGTTTGAATTGCATGAATAATTAAATTCTGAACATCAACCTATAGGATCTTTGGTTTTGGGGAATCCTCATCGATCTTCCCCATCTATTGGTATTAGAGCCAGATCGTAGGCTCTGATGTTTAGAATTTAATTTGCTTTTCTTGTGTTATCTGTAGCTGTGCATGTTTTTCAGATTTTGTTAGTGTGAATTTAATTTATGCAATTAATCTGAATTTGCACAAAATTGAATGCAATTTATTTCGTTCTGGTTGTGTTTTTTCGTAAATTGTAAACCTATGGGGGTTGATCGTGGTAGATTAGGATGTTTTCTTTTATTTCTTGTAAATTAAATGTAATTGGAACAAGAAATCAAACGAAGAACACAAAGAACGAGGCGTCAGATCCGGGCTACGACACGTGTATCGCTAACCTCCACCCGACAATGTTTCAAATTTGACGTTATATCAAAACGAGTTTGAAAAACCTAAGATTTCAATTTGAAGAACGTTGGAAAAATAGAAATGGAGTCAAATCGAGCCATCAGCTCAAGGGCGGGGCGATGGTGTGAACTATCATGTAACGCCCCAAAAATAATCAAGGTCGAAATTAACTATTTCGATTAAGAAAATGAAAATTAGAGTAAATCGATAAATAATTCGATATCGAAAAATGATAAATGATAAGAATAAATGTTAATACGAACATTATATAGTAATTAAATGTTTAAATTAGTATGTAAATTGAATTGGAAATAAAAGAATATAATGGTTTATATTGATATTAGAAAATTTACGGAATTAGGATTTTGCCGACGATTTCTTTAAAATCATTAAAAATATTAATTTAATTGAGTATTAATTTATATGACTAAGTAGGTCAGGATAGTTATAATATGAAAATTGAAAATGATTAGGAAATATGGAAATAATATATAGTAATTAAAGATGATGTGTAACACCCTCTACCTGAAACATCAAGAACGAGTAAAAGACGTCACATCTTAACATCGAAACCTAAACAGTTATATAAATAGATATATATATACGCATCAGCAACCACCTAAACATCATCATGCTTACCTCTTTTAGTTCAAAAAGGTTAGTTTAGCTATAAATCCATCAAAAGGAGGTTACACAACTTATACACTGTGACTTTCTACAAAAATATACAGGCTTTTAACTAAACATGCCACTACTAACTTGATAGCTTTACCAACCAAAAGATAACTTGTGACTTGAAGTGAGTAGTCGATCAAAAGCACGAGCTGCAACACGATTATATCCTGCAAAAGCTGTAGATATGGAGGGGTGAGTTTCACTAAGCTTGTAGTGTAATCACACTTTAGAATCTAATCCCAAAAACTTTGATGCTTATACTATTATTACAAAGATATTGTTAACACACATACTAATCTAATATATACTTTACTACATTAACATATACTTATCAAAAACAATTTATAATCCAATTATCACATTAATCAACTGACGCATATCACAGCTTAACAACATTTTTCCATCAATACCAATTGATAAGAACATCACGTAACAATGTAAAACACATTT
>JAYDZE010255736.1:0-19706 GCA_034509125.1 Monilaria moniliformis
CATTACGTCATCAAGTGAAATTAACATGAGTTTAATCCTAACATGCCAAATCCTGACATGTAGACCAAACGGGGCCTAAATATATGTATATATGCACATATATAAATGTATATGCATATATTTAGTTATTATTATATTATTAATATATATATATATATATATAATTCGGTTTTCGGTTTTTTCGGTTTATAGTATATCCGAACCGAATCGAACCGAAGCGAAAAACCGAAATTTGCGAAAAATCAAAACCAAACCGAACCGAAATCCGAAAAAAACCGAACCAAATTTTAAATTTCGGTTTGATTCGGTTTGGATATTTGGATTTTGGTTATTTTGCTCACCCCTAATCAAAATAGTAATGACTTTAGCATAAATAAAAATTATTGAATACGAAATAATATAAGACTGTAATTATTGATATAAAAATAATGTACACTGTAGCTGCCAAGAAACTGCACACAAATACAATAGTTTATGTCTTTTTCTATTTCACTGTATTTCACTGTACAAAAACAAATTCATTTGTTAATAGCGCAGGGGAAACAGACACCATTTTTAGTTTGAGACATCAATGCTGTGGTCCCCACCCGAGAGGGACGGAACAAGCGCGAGTAACAACGACGCGCGAGGGAGTTGCGGTGGGGACACGCGCCGCGGCTAATCGACAAAAATCTGCGGGGATATAGGGCTGACCATTAATTGAATCACGGATTCACGGGCAGCGCCAACACTCTCGCCACGCACCACATAACGCCGTCATTCTCAGCCACTTACGCCGTCTCGTTTCGTTTATCGCCAGCCTCTCCGAGCCAGCTTGCTTCGGATCCAGGCCCGGACCACCAAAATTTTGAAAAAGAAATAAAGCTGACGCCAAAGCAGAACCCCAAAAACCACGCCCAAATAATAATGGAATAAAGGAGGAGAGAGAAAGTCACCAGAAAAATATTTTTAGAAATAGAGAGAGAGTGTGATTGTCTTTTTCTCTAGAGAGAGAAAAATCCGTAGAGAGAGAAACAGCTAGAGCTTGAAGGAATATCGGAAAAGATGGGGCAGATCGTGAAGAAGAAGAAGAAAGGGAGACCGGCGAAGGCAGATCCCGGCGCCGCCAGAGACCTTCCGCAGACGGAGCGCGACCTGCGCCGGAGCCACCGCCGCCGGAATGTGAAGTACGTCTTCGACCTCGACGACTACTTCGACGAGGACGAGGTGTTCGTAGACGACGAGGACCAGCGGCGGAGGGAGAAGAAGCTGAAGCTCCTGCTCAAGCTCCAGGGCGGCGGCGAGCCGGAGTCAACTGATCGGCGAGTGCAGCAGGTGTCGTGCTCCTCCGACGAGGACGGCGGCAAGCCGTCGAAGAAGCGGAAAATCGACGAAGAAATGGACGAGGATGTGGATGACGGAAATGATGACGCGAATGAAGAAGAAAATTATAATGATGAAGACGAAGAAGAGGTGATTAATGATTATCAGTTTATAATTGTTTCGATCTGGAAGTGGAAATCTTGGTGAAAACTGGAAATTTTTGAGTAAGCGGAATAATTGTGGATTCAAATGAGGCGGAATTGGAGTGAAGTGGATTAATTTATAGTTGCATTTATTTATTTATTAATTGCAGAGATGTAATGAGAGGGATTCTGAAAAGGTCCAGCTCAGCTGGAGGTGAACCTCAGATTTTTCTAATTGGGCAGGGAAGGGATTCTGTTGTATAGAATTTGTATGTATAGGCGTGTGCGTCTGTGTGTGGGGTGGAATGGTATTTGTGTGATGTATGTATATGTAACGGTCGGGTCAACTGTCAAAAAATAACCCCCACGGACTCTGATCTCTCTCTCTCTCTCTCTCTCTCTCACTCTCTCTCTCCTCTCTCTCTCTCTCTCTCTCTCTCTCTCTCTCTCTACATCACGCTGAGCAGAATGTATTGTGATGTACGCACACTCACGTTCCCATCCCACTTCCTCACGCGTGTTGTCTGCCTTCGTTTTCTTACTCTTGTCTGATAGGCACGCCGACTTTCGCTCTCCTATGCTGCGTGGGGATAGGAGTAGTGTTTTGGGATAGCATTTATTAGTTTATATTGTTTCACCTCTTTATTTATTGGTGGCTTTCCTTTCTTCTTCACAGGTTAGAGAAACAAGGCGAGAACTCAAAGCAGAGGACTCACCACCAGGTGTGTTTTTCTTTCATCATGTCTCAGGAGTAAGCTTTATTGTTCGAAATTGTAATAAATTTGTTGAATTGGATTGAATTCGGATGGTGCAGGGCCTCCTGTGGAGGTGCAGTGTGAGCTGCCGCTGCCTGATAAAAAGACATTGGAGTTGATTTTGGACAAGCTGCAGAGGTGTGCTGCTAGTTCTTTTATGAAATGGATGGTGAAAAAGGACTCATAATGCAATATCTTTGTAATGTTTAATGCCTCTCCTTTTTCCTTTTCTTGCGCAGGAAAGATATTTATGGTGTTTATGCAGAACCGGTTGATCCGGAAGAGGTAATCTCGGGGTTTCCTGAGGGATACTTTTGCAATGCATTGTGCTTCGTTGAGTTTCTAAATCAGGTTAATTCATTTTTGGTGTAGCTTCCAGATTACTTTGATGTGATAGATCATCCAATGGATTTCGCTACTGTGAGAAACAATCTGCGAAATGGATTGTATGCAACTTTCAAGCAATTTGAGGTTAGATCCCACCGGTCTTTTATGTGTTGACTTTGTTTTGTTTACTTTTAGTCTCCCCTTTGTTTCAATTTCAAAGAGGGGGCATGGCCTGAATGTTTTTTTGTAGTTATCCGTGTTTACATTTGCCTTTAGCTTTTGGGGCGGGGTCAACATTTCATGATTATGGTGTATTCTGTTTGGTTGTGCCAAACATATATTGTTTTGTTTTGCCTTCTTCAGAGATGAGTCATTTAGTTGTCGATTTTCTTGTTTATCTGCTGTTTTGTTTCCTCTTTTATTCATACTTTTTGAACCGTTCTGCTTGTCTGATTTATGTTTGCATGAATTCTTATGCTGTTTGTATCCTGATTTTCACACGCAAGCCTTCTTTGAGTTAGTGATAGAATAATTATGATGCTAGTGCAAAAGTGACCTATTCGGTTTCTAGTCATTTGCAGGTGAGAAGTTAAATAAGTGACAACTTTGCTAGTATTATATTCCTTTGTTAATTTTCTATTCTTATTCTATGTTTGCTAAAACTTTTGAAGTGATGTGCTACTGTGCTACTGCTTACTAGCTCAAATACAGATATTTGGGAAACAATTTTTGAAACATTTGATCTATGATAATGCGTAACTATATCCTGATAACTAGGTGGTGTTTGTAATATGATGCTTGTGAGATTTATTAAATCCTTATATTAGTTCTCTGTTATATGGTTATGCCTACATGATCTGTTAAACCGCTTTATTTCTGCAATTTTTGGGGGCACTTTTAGATGTGAATTTTAAAATAAAAAATTGGTATGTTCTTAATATGACCATGGCCTCTTTATTCCGTGCGTTTTTTTGTTCTCTCTTCAAGTCGGTGCATCTGATAATTTCTGAATTTCTTGTCATGTTGGATTGTTTAGCTGTGTTCCATGAACATTATATTATGAAGAGAGCATTTTCATGCGCTGGAAGTTTTCCTAGCTGCCTGCTTTCTTGCTTGTTCTATCATGTAGACTTGCAGAGAAAATCTTAACAAGTATAACTGCTTTGTATTATATTTTATTCCTCAGCGTCTTCAGCTTAAAAGATATTTAAACCTTGCATTTTCTGTCACCTATCCCAGTAGTTAGTAATTGCTAGGTCATTGTTATTTTTTTGCTAAAACTTCTTTATACAGGTTGTTTCCAAAACTGCAACCTTTCTTGTGGCCTTCTTTGAAAAATTCTGATTTTTTTTTTTTCTGTTATGCAGGGTGATGTTTTCCTCATTTGCTCAAATGCAATGCAATATAATGCACCGGATACCATATATCACAAACAGGTAAATGCCCGCGCTCACTCCTATAAAATTCTATTAGTTACTGTTGAATAATATGAATATCTACACATTTAAAAAGGCACGCACCATCCAAGAGTTGGCAAAACGGAAATTTCACAAGATAAGGCTTAATTTTGAACGCAATGATAAAGAGAACAAACCCGAGCAGAAAGCGAGATCTGGCTCTCTTTCGAAAAAGCAAGTCAAAAGACCTGTGATCCGGACAGGGCAAGAACCCGTTGGCTCTGATTTTTCATCAGGAGCTACTCTTGCAACACCGGGTGATATTCAGAATGTTGCCAGTGTTGGGTCTGAGAAAGCTGGTGGTATGGATGGGCTTGTTGTTGATGGAAGTTCTTTCTTGAATGACAACAATTTGGACAAAGTGGAAGACTTGCTGCCAGGTATCCCGACCTAATTATTTTTAGCGACGTGGTTATCTGCTTTGTTACCAGCATGGGTAGTATTTTGATTTATCCCTCTTCATGTGCAACCGTCTTGCTTTAACATTTTTCATGTCAGCTTTGTAATATTAAGGGCAGCTTGGGAAATAGAACCAGTGACCTGAGCATATGATTTCCATTTTCAGCACAAGTTTTCTGGTTTCTTGCTGTATTTCCTGACTACACATTCTTCTTCTCATAGGTAGGGCCCTCCCATCTCGATTTGGTAGGAGATCACCATTTGTACAAGATGAAAATCGTCGTGCAACATATAGCATATTACAAGACGAAAATCGCCGTTCGACATATAACATATCATTGTCTCAGCCTGTGGCATGCTCGGCATCTATTTTCTCAACGTTTGATGGTGAAACTAAGCATTTGATGCCTGTACGAATCTCAGGGGTTTATATTTCACTTTTTGTCACCAAGTATATAATTTTTTGTTACATCCTGTTTTTGGTTATCCAGGTAGGGGTTTATTCAGATCATTCATATGCTAGGAGCCTGGCTCGATTTGCTGCAACTCTTGGATCCGTCGCCTGGAAAGTTGCTTCTAAAAGAATCGAACAAGCACTACCTCAGGGATTCAAATTTGGTCAGGGTTGGGTCGGGGAGTATGAGCCACTTCCAACTCCAGTATTGATGCTGGAAAATTGCAGTGTGAAGGAACCACCATTTTTCACGAAAGTACAGCCTACTGTTGAACCTAGGAACTTTGAGAAGGTGCATTCCAAGGAAATCCCAGGTAATATACCTTTCTTTGAACAAAAGCTGCCGTTCCTTGGTCCTGCTGGAATTAGATCACCTGCTCCTATCATCATGGCTCAACCAATCAGAGGGAGTATGTCGGAGACAAAGCCGTCATTCTTTCTGTCTCGTGGGATCAGACCCAGTGGTTCACATAATCTCGGCTACGTTAATCAGAATTTACAATCCAGAGATCTGCTTGAATCTGACAAAAAGGCTCAGAAGCAGGTTGAGTCAAACAGTCCACACGCACCAAGTAGAACTGCCGCTGATTCTGTTGGCAACAGGCAGTTTCCTAGGAGTTCGGAAGTGGAAGCTTCTCGATCCGTGGAGTTCTCTCCAAAGAATATGAACTTTTCGCAATCTGGATCTTTTAAACAGCCCGATCATTGTAATGGTGCTGCTTTTGGAGGATTGCCTAATGGAAGAGTTGTCCTTAATAAGGTGGATGGTACTACAGTAATTAGTTCGTCTGCTGAGTCGACAAAACCGCCTAGCTATTATCCCCACGAACAGGGTCACGGTCTCAGCGACCCAGTCCAGTTGATGAGAATGTTGGCAGATCACAATCAACAAAAACCGTCTAATCAGTCATTAGGCGATGCTCCTCAAGCTTTAACATCACAACCGTCCTTGGGCAGCAATGGGTGGAACGGTAATGATCCAAATAATGCAGCTATGGCTGCTGCACGCGCGTGGATGTCTGTAGGGGCAGGAGGGATGAGGCCACTTACTGAAAATGCCAATCCAAACAAGAACCACACATACGGTGATCCAGCCTACAACCCCTCTCGTAATATCCAGCCACAAGTATCACTGATCCGAGGAGAATTTCCTTCTTCTG
Source organism: Monilaria moniliformis (assembly GCA_034509125.1). NCBI lineage: Eukaryota > Viridiplantae > Streptophyta > Magnoliopsida > Caryophyllales > Aizoaceae > Monilaria > Monilaria moniliformis. Next base: position 5,998 of record JAYDZE010255736.1, read on the forward strand.
GAATGCATGTTCGGCCAGACAAGAATGGTGCTCCAATGCATGCGTTTGTACCACAAGGGCCAATACCGATGCTAGTAGGGAACCAAATACAATTTCAGAACCAGCGAATGATGTTTCCACAGCTGGCTCGTGCTGACTTGTCTCAGTTCCAGCTACAGTCTTCCAGGCGCAACGTGAGCCCGCAAATGCATTCAAGACAGAAACAGGAATCCCTTCCTCCCGACTTGAACATTGGTTTCCAATCATCGGGGTCACCTGGAAGGCCGTCTTCGGGCGTTCTGGTTGATTCTCAGCAGCCCGATTTGGCTCTCCAACTCTGAGAGCAACTGCATTGTTAGTCTTGGGGTGTTTTGGTTCGGGACTCAGCACGTGCCTTGATAAATTGCATTTGGGATCATATGTTGGGGCAACAGAGCCATGTACGACATCTGTTGCGATCCTTGGAGGGGCAGGTACGAGTTATTCGGTCATTCAGTTTAGGTGTAGGGTAGATAAAAGATAGAAAATGGTGTGAGGCTGCAGAATGGGTTTATATGCAAGCAGTGGGGTTCATTTTGTGTTAGAAGGTATTGTTTTCTAGTGGGAAGCTGAAGGAAGCGGCATTTTAGCAGAGATGATTTCATGAGAATATTTAGTGTTTGCAGCTTCTGACGTTATGGTTGGTGAAATGGGAATGGGGATTATCTTGCTTCTTCATCGTATTATCTGATTTTTGCAGTTTTTCATGTTAAAAATAGGAATTTTTTGGTAATTAACTTCCTTTCGTCTTATCGTGCACACTGCTTCAGCCTTCAAGACGTATAGGCTTCTTCTTTGGGATAAATTCAATTAGAGCAACAAAAGAAAGCAAGAAAAAAAAAAAAACCTCAACTAAAATATTTGCAATTTTTACACCAACATGTTTCTCACTATTCACTAACATGTAAAGAATAAAACATATAAAATTTAACCCATTAACTAAATAAAAAATCGTAACTTGATAATCCACTACATAATAATAAGTAAAAACTCTCAATCGAATATACGCGAGGGAATCCACCTTCTGATAATAGATATTCATTGAATCATTGTGCTTATTTTTATTATAGGTTGTGATTGATTTGATAACATGTTATACTTTTATACAAAAAAGACTTGAGCTTTATATATGTTATCTGGTTGTGGTAAATTCGATAACCAATTTAAACGACTCACGTTTTCTTTAAAAACTAGTTGGAACCTATATTATTATAGAGTGAATTTTAAATTAGTCCATGCCGATAGGACAAAATATAAATTATTTTATTGGACTCGAAAAAATCACAAATTATTTTAATGGATTCGAAAAAATTATATTTGAGGTATCTGTTAAGAAATTCTCTTCCGAAAATGTCCTTGAATCCTTCAAAGGTATAAATGTCATTTTTACTTTATTTCATGATATTTTAAAAAATCATAATATAGTACTTATAGCAACATGTCATAACAGGTACCTAAGAAAAAAATATAAAAAATATATAATTAATATTTTTATAATTAATCCGCCTTGCTAATTTCATTAATCGTTATTGCTTTTCATTAATTTCTATGACTGACAAATCAATGTCAAAATTTTATGTATTACGAGCTATGTACGAACCAATTTGGATAGGGTAAAACAATTGAACAAATATTCAATAATAGTAAATATTTTTACTTAGAGATATTAAATATTTACTACAATTGTCTTTTTTTTTTATACTATATTTATTACGATTGTCAAGATTAGTATAAGACGAAACATAAATATACCCTAATTTTTATTTCTTTTTTTTAGTAATTGTCAAATTAAATTTAAAGATTGCGTCACAGTTGATTTGAACCTGAAATCTTTAACCTTACGCATTAACCACTAAATTGTTTGGCCAATACACATAATATACCATAAATTCTGTCAAATAGTAGTAAACATTGTTGAAATTCTAGCATATGTGGAAAAAGAGTATGGAAAGCTGCAATAACTTGAAATATATCATATATTCAGATATCGGGTTCAATGGTTGACACTCTAATGGTTGCTAGCCTATTTAGAATCTCACCTTATTCATCAACAACTTTGTACTTCATGCATCATAAATTTCAAGAGCCTACTTTAGCCACATAAGAACTTAAGTCAAATTGTCTTATTGTAAAATATTTCAAAATCCAAATCCAAATCCAAATACAATGATATATATTTATAATTATTGCATCATGTATATAAATAAAATTAAAATATAGGTTTGGACCTTCTTGATTTTTCTCTATAAGACATTTATAAAAATAATAATCATTATTTAATGATTCTAATCAATATTTAATACTAAAAAAAAAATTAAAAAGATATAGCATATAATAATTATGGATCCACCAACCTTAATAATTAATTATCAATTAAATATAAAAAATAAATTATATATCTTGATTAAATTAGTGGATTTTAATTAATAATTTTAAAATAAAACTAAATGTAATAAATTGAAATTGAAGAAAAAATAATTAAAATATAAAAAAATATCTTATGAAAGCAAGAAGGATTAATGAAATTAGCAAGAAGGATTAATTATAAAAATATTATTTATATATTTTTCACGTTTTTTTTTCTTTCACTTAGATACCTATTATGATATTCTGCTAATACTTAAGTATTTGTTATGATATTTTAAAATGTCGGATGTAATAAGGTGAAAAGGACATTTATACCCTTGAAGGCTTCATGGATATTTTGGGAAGAAAATTTCTTAGCAAGTACCTCAAATGTGATTTTTTCGAGTCCAATGAGGTAATTTTCGAGTTAGGAGAGATAATTTATATTTTGTGACACCTCTAAAGATTAAATTTGAAGTTCTCTCATTATTATAATAAAAATAGCTAGAAAATCTCTTTCTAATAAATCGCTATAACATGTTTCCATTTGAATATACAACTCTTTATACATTTGTCATCATTCACACACAATATTTACAAAAAATCCACTACATACTTCTACTTTTGTTGGATCAGAAAGCCACTAATCAATATTTATCCAAAATAATACATCTTGTGGGATCCATCTTTACATAACATACAACTTCAACCTACAAAGTTTAATGAATTTATACTTAACGTTACCTTTTCATCTTAGGCTTGTCTTGTAAAAAAAATTCGGGGCCGGAAGTGTAACATGTCTTCCCAGAATTTCAACTTGGCTTTGCAATGTGGAGGCTTCAAACGACGTGGATTTAGTAAATGAATAAAATAAAATAAAATATAGAAATGCAAGTAGAAATGACGACGTACTTCCTCTATACAAACTTAATCATTCAAGGGCTTTGGTAGGGATGCCCGGTTAAACCAGAACCGGCGGTTCTGATTTTCGAACCGGAACCGACTCCCCACGGTTAAACCGAAACTGGAAAAATTATGAGGCAGTTCGGTTATGGTTCATGTTGCAGAGGAACCGGAACCGGCGGTTTCACGGTTAAACCGGCGACTTTATAGGGTGGAGGGCTAAGATGATAGGTACAGGGCTAGGTCTGAAAATAGCTGTAAAACCGGCGGTTTCTGCAGCAAAACCGATGGTTTTGGTAGAAAATCGGCGGTAGGCGCCAAAATCGGCGATTTTGCACGGAAACTGGCGGTTTTACGTGCCATTTTTTCCACCTTTCTCCATATTTCCTAAAATCACATACACAACACACTCTCCTCAATCATTTCTTCTTTCTTATCTCAACACACTCTTCTTATTTCCTAAACTTGTCGTTGTCATAAGAATCGTTGGTCAGCTGGAGACGCTGAGCGACACAGAATCCACGACACCAAAGAGTGCATACGATACAAAAGTCTGTGATTTCAGAGCAGAGGGACAGATTGTGACATATGCAACGGTGGATGTTGATGTTCATGGGTCGTGCAAACACAACACCATGAACATCAACCTCCACTATTGGATAAGTTAGTTCGTCCTTGTGTTCTGAAAATACTAATTTCTGCAATGTTCCCCTTTTGACTCACTTGGTTTAGTTCCCGTTGCGCGTCTCTAAGGTGACCAACGATCATTTGACAATCGGCTGAGAAATTACAGTCTTCTATATTGTACAATTAAACGGTAAATTAGAAAATTTTATTGAAATAGTTAAATAAGCTCAGTAACTGCCCCAAATATCCAACATGAATGTGCTATTACATAATTTATTTAGAATGATTTAACAATTTCAATAGAATTTCTTAACTTACTATCTTTTAGCCAAATCAAAAGAGTAATCTCCATTATTGTAATTTGTTTATTATTGAGCTCAAGTCTTTTTCCTTATTTTTTTTCATTTGTTTATTTATGACTCATTGTAATTTATTATAAAGTAATAAATTGATCTACTTATTTACATTTGTTTTCGACTTTGATTTCAAATTTGAACCATCTTGAATTATAAAAAACAAACAAATAAAAAAATCGGAACCGCCGAAAACCGCCGGTTTTGAACCGAAACCGAAAACTGGCGGTTCCGATTCGAAACCAGAACCGTCTCTAGCCCTTACGGTTCGGTTACGGTTCCAGTGCCCACAAAACCGTCCGGCGGTTCCGAACCGGAACCGGCAGTTTTGGAACCGTGGGCATCCCTAGGCTTTAGGCATTTCATCCGAAATTCAGCTCTTCGAAGATTCGAAAATCGCGTTGAGTTTTCGTTGTTTCATCGATTGGGGATTTGCAAAAAAGAAAAAAATGTCTCAATCGTCAACTCGAAGTGAAAATTTAGTCTATTCAATTCATAGACCCTATTGTAATCATGGAAAATATCATTTGCATAGGTCATTTACACCTACTAATCCGGACAAAGGTTTTGGAGATGCACTCTTGGGTTAATGTTAGTGTTTGTTTGCTCTACTTTTTTATATTTAAGAACATGTTGCATGAATTGAATTGCAGTTTTATGGTGATTAGCTAGGTATATGGCTATTTTCTATGGAATGAAGAGTCGTTCGAGGGAAGAGCGCAAACGGCTCTTCACGACTGCATAAAAAAGCTAAAGCAGGGTAGAGAATGAAATAAGAACTATTGCGGAAAAGAATTGAAGAAGTGGATGATAACTTAAAGGCGAAGATAAATTTTTTTAGCAGAGAACAAGTCATTGAAGCAAGCGCTGAAAGAGATGAAGTGCAGATTCAATACTTTGTATTCCATATTGATTGTTACCTATTTGATTATGTTGGTTTGGATATTCGTAGACGAAGTGCAGTTTGTGCCGTGTTCAAGATTTCTTTTTCTTAAGTAATTTAGTTCATTCAGTATTAGGATATTGGTTTGGAGAATTTACCTTTAAATATAAGTCTTGTTCAAAACCAAGACTTATATTTAATAGGAAAAAAATGTATTATACTAATTATTCAAATTTAATATCCAATATTAAATTTCAAAACTATTACTGGGTGCTACCTACCCAAGCATAAGAAATGCAGACCACATATAATGGGCGCCGCCTATCTAAGCATAAAAGTGGTCTCTAACTATTATAGTTAAATAATAAGCATTAAATCAAATTGCATACTTATCACATCGGAAATCAAACAAAGCTCAACGAATAAAACACATTAATCCAATTAAAGATTTATTCTCTAATTAAATATGGATTTAACAATTTATATTAATTCCAAATTAATATAAGATTACATTTAATATTATTTCCAAAACAATATCATATATACGTTTACTATTATTATTTCAAAAAAAAAATCACAATTTATTAATCCAATTAATAAGTTAATTCATGTATTTCATGTAAATTGAAAATTGGGCTGTCAAATTAATTAAGACGGCCCGAAGGGAGCTACAACAACCCAAAACCGCACGACCCAGCAGAAGATAAGAAAAGAAATAAGAGCAACAACCCATTCAAAATGGAAAGCCCAAGCCCATTGTCCAACAACAGCCTACAACCCAACAATAGCAAGATTGGGTTGAGCACAAAAAGGAAAGCAAATGCCAACCCTTAAACAGCCCAATAGCTTCTCACGGCCCATTCATGGAAGCCTAACAACAATGTTTTTTAACCCGAGGCCCGTAACCCGACCCAGACCCAAGGCCCGTTAAGGTTTCGACTATTGTCGAAACAACCACATCGCCATTTCTGTTTTGTTCTCCCTTCCCGTCGTGCCGCCGTGATGTTGTTCGTTCACCGCCGACCGCATCCACACTGACGACAACACCACTCTGCCAATTGCTAACCACCACCACCCGCCGCCGCCGTTGATTGCCCAACATTCGTGACGACGCGGTGGTGGTTTTTCCTAAACAGGAAACGCGCGGTTTCCTTTCAAGCGGTGGTTCACTCAGCCGTTGGCCACCATACGTATCCCCCTTCGATTCACCGGTCGGAGCAACCCTTACTGACACTATGCCTTGAAAGCAGTACCCTCGCGACGGTGTCTGACCTCGGCGGTTCTAATTTTGGTCGATGGTGTCCCTATTGGTGTGCGCCTTGCGCACCACCAATGCCATCTCTCTGCCAGTGATGTCGTCGTTCCGGTCGCCGGAATTTGGGCAGCCACCACTCTTTCCGGTGATCGAAAAATCGGTCCACAATGTTCCAAATCGAAAATCCAATTTCAAAACCCAATTATTAAAATTTCAATTTCGAAATCCAATTTCGATTTTGAAAACTCAATTACAAAAAATCAACATCCAAAATATAATTTCTAAAATTATTCCACAATTGATTAGAACACAAAATCAATTAAGATTTGAGTCTCGGGCTCTAATTCCATTCTTAGAAATTCATATCATCATCTAATGATACGCAGCGAAAAATACATATGAGAATATGATCTAGATTCATAACTAATATTGTGAGTTGAGCAGTTAATCACACAACAGATAGAAGACTTACTTGTTGTGTAGTTTAATTTCCATGTATGATCGAATTCGGCATCCTGCATGTGAATCCACTACTTTCGGTATCCACATGTATGCCAATTCGATGCAAGAACAATTCGCAGTACACTGTTCAATCAGAGAAAGCTAGGAAATCTCTGATTAAACATACGTATTATTTATTTAACAAAGGAATTCAGATCTTACATTCTAAACATTCTGAACTGATGAATTGTTCTAAACATATGTCTTTAATTTCTCTACAATAGAGAAATATATATTAACTGCTCCATGGGCGATGGGCCTATGAACTTATAAACTTTTGTCTGCATTAATTAATTAATAGTTCAATCTTAATTAATCAAAGCCCAACATCCAATCTAGTCCATATATCTTTCAGAGGAAGGGATGGGGTGAGATAGTTAGGTTGTGAGGAGAAGATCAGAGAATGAGGGAATGGAGTTGGATTGCAGAGAAAAATGAGAGACAAGTGGGGAGAGAGTGGGGGAAGTAGATTGCACAGAAGAATGAGAGAGAAGAGAGGGGGTTGGGGACGGCCTTAGATAGTTAAGTTTTTATATCTTTACTTAGATTTTGTGTTTTATTTTATTTTTAGGGCAAATTATCGGAAAAACCATGAAATTTTGTCAAATTTTGATCAGTCCTACAAATTTCAAAATCAGCAAAATTTAAATCTTAACTTTGACATCGCAATTGTCCTATGGAAAAAAATTCTAGTCGTCTATGTGTATTAAATTGAGGATGTGGCGCATACGTGTCTTAAATTAATGACGTTGCGAATTATGTGGCGCAGATATATATAAAACAACGTTATTTTGATTTACAAAATTAAAAAGAAAATACCTCTAGCCCACGCCGCTCCACCACCACCACCACATCCCCGTTGTCGTCAGCTATAAGAAATGCCTCAAGAGCCACGACGCCACCCTCGGCGGCTACGCTGTCAACGACCGTACGAGTTCACGCCATCCCCGCCATCCAACCCCGCAGAGCCCACCTCCCTCAAATGCGTCGCATGCGGCTGCTACCGCAATTCCACCGCTGTGACCCTGAGGATTCTCTCCCTTCGCCCCGCAATGCTCAAGTACCAGCCCCACCACCGCCATCACCCTCCCCCTCCCTGAAACAACAGCGGCGGTAGCCCCAACAACTCCCCATCTCTGCCGCTGGTTCCTCTTCCTACGAGCGCCGCACATGCTCCTCGCCTTCAGCCACGGACTATCCGCTCCCCAGCAGCAGCCACCACTCCCCAATCTCCGTCGCCATCAACCTCGGGTCCAACCCCATGTGCAGCTCCAGCACCGCAAGCGCTATCGCACCAACTTCGCCAAATTTCAACACCACCCAATATATCTAACTGCAACACCACTGAAATCTAAGCGGATTTATCTAATTAACCGCAACACCGCCAAAATCTGAACTCTGCCCAATTTCCCCTCTTTACAGAATCAGGAAACAAAGTGATGGCGGACGGACAACGATGTTGGAGAGAACGTGAGACGAGACATCGTTGGGGGAGGGGTTGGGGAGGGTTTTCAAAAGAAAATAAATAGAAATAGAAAACAAAAAGGAAAATAAAAAGAAAAATATTTATTTTAAAAAAATGACGTCGTTTTATAGAAGATACAAAACGACGTCGTTTATGTGGCCGGATGTTTTGTCCACGTTTCGACTGCCGCATCAGAATGATTTTCCACAAATTAGAGTCTATTTGTCAATTATGATATAATCGGCTGATTTTAAAATTTGCGGGACTAATCAGAATTTGACCAAATTTCATGATTTTTCCAGTAATTTAGCTTTATTTTTTATTATAATTTCAGTAAAGATAAAATAATTTATTTAAACGAAAAAATAACTACAATTAATATATTTTTATTTTTGTGGTTACCATTAATATTTTACTAAGCAAAATGGTTACAATGAGCTATTAACACTATTTATATTTTATATTATTCTCCCCCCTCACCAATTACTTTCCCTTTTGAAATCTTCACCACCTGGTAAATTCTCAGGCTACGGTTTTTAACGCAGAAATAAAATTTCCAAATTATATATAAGCAGAAAAAAAAATAGAAATGGAGTTGATATCCCATAACCTGGGGTTGATCATCGTCTTGTTTCCCCTTCCAATAATCCGATGTCGGAAGCGGAAACAAGACGCGAAGGCGCGGCGGCGACTTATAGGAAGGGAGCGTGGAGCAAGGAGGAGGACGAGAAGCTCAAGAGAGCGGTGGAGGAATTGGGCGATAAAAATTGGGTGAGGATCGAGAGGTTTTCTGGGTTGGCAAGGCCGGCCAAGAATTGCAGGCTCAGATGGTTCAACTATTTGAGGCCCAATTTGAAGAAATATCCTTTCACTAAACACGAGGAAGATTTCATTTTTCACTTGCATGCACAATATGGCAACGCTTGGTCTCGCATTGCCTCCAAGGTCTCTCTCTCTCTCTGCATCAACATATTTAAGGCTTCTGTACTTGTCCATATTTGAAAAGGGTAAAGATGTCAATATAACTTTGAAACTTCATTATTTATTTGGAAGTATATTTGTGGATGCAGCTTCCAGGGAGATCAGACAACGATATAAAGAATTTGTGGCACAAGAAAGCTAAGAAACGCCAGAGAGAAGAGCTTCGAATCTGTCCAACACCTAAACACAAGAAGGAAAGCATGATTTCCACACCAGAATCCCAATCAATGTTGGTCTTCTCCCTCGAGCCAACGAGCTCTGCGTCTCCGCTCTTTCAAATGCACTTCAATTCACCATACAAACCTCCATTTTCTCCACTCAACTCGATGCCTACACCTTCACAATCATCTTTCCCCATTCGAGATTCAATACTAACATTCCCTTCCTGCACTCTACCTCCAACTCAACCAATCACCCCAGTCCAAGGACAGCTCCCTCAAACGTTAGGCGTGAATAGCTACATGCATCAACTAGAACCCCACAGCAATTTGGAATTAATCAATGAACTAAGAAAAGCTCAAGCGCGGGTGAGGTTCCTCAAGCAAAAGTTGAGGCAAAGAGGAATTTCAAACAAGAGAGATCTTTTCAAGCCAACTTCAAGAAATCCAGAAGATACTCAAAAGAATATGGTAAGGACAAAAGAGGGCATCGAAGATTTAAAAGTTGAAAGGGTACAAGAAAGAGAGAAATCAGAGAGTGGAGATTGTATACAAGAGAACATACACTCAGAAATGTCGACACATGGTGAATATTCAGACTCAAAAGCTTACCTGCAGAAATGTTTTGGAAGAGAAGAAGAAGAAGATTTAATTGATGAAATTTTCAAGATGAAAAATTCAGAAACATTTCTGGAGCAAAGGCACCACAGTTATCATATTAACAGCCAATGCAATGTGATTACTTCAAATTGGAAGTTGTGGAACGAGTGCTCTTCCAGTCTTTTGCAGGAGTTGGAGGAAGATTTGTTTGGTGAAAGGTCTCAAATTGACGAACCCTTCTCTCCAAAGGGGCACAGGGATGCAGTAGGTGCAGTCTACAGCCAAAGTAGTGCAACGACTCTGGATAAACCAGGAGATGGGAGTGGCCAACTAAGCTATGGTGCCGAATACTTCCAACGTAGCTTGGAACAAGAACTTTCAGATGGGCTGGATATAAGATTTCCAGACAGTAATCTTGGTGCAGAATCATTACCTGCGCACCAGAACACTGCAGTGGATCTGGTGAGTCAGCCAATGGCCGTACATGAGTCTCTGGGATGCCATGATTTCTCTCTCCAAACCTGTGGCAAACATTCAGCGCCAACACAACTCTGTCAATCAAGCTATATACAGAACCAATACCATGAAGCTCAGCAGTGTTCTCTGGATGGACTCTATGGAGGGATGACAGAACGCACAATGGGAGAAGAAACCTGGAAACAAGAATTGGTAGAGGGTTTAGTGGCAGATAACTTATGGGTGGAAGATGAAAATTTATGTTTAGACAGATATGACTTCACTTCTTAACACCACTCAGACCAATAACTTGGCTTGAGTTTTTCCGAATCACCATATAGAGGCTATGACAGAAGATGTTACCAGTGGAACGAAGCTTCTGATGAGCTGAATCACCATATAGAGGCTATGACAGGAGATGTTACCAGTGGAACGAAGCTTCTGATGAGCTCAAGTGTTGAGTCAGAGCTCCGTCTCCATATGCCAGCGATTACCATCTGAACTTCCATGGCTAACTTGGATCAGAGAAGATGGTAATGCTTGAAACTCAACCTGGATTTATCTTTACTGGGAAACTTTTGAGTACTAATTCCCAAGTACGTAAAAGCTTCTAGAGTTTTAAGGAACAGGCATATACTTTGGATGATAGGTCGAATTTACAATATATAATAGTATTGAATATTTGAAGGAATACATGATTCAAAAAGCACAAACTGTTCAATGACCAATCCATCAAATTATATGGTGGATTAAACCTATATTATCTAACACTAGCATTCTTCATTTCCCCACAGAGAATATGATTCTGAATCTCTACAGTGGAGAGAGGTCAAGATTATAGCCAGTAGAAGCACTAAACAAATAAGGTACTGAAAGGAAACTGAATTATATATTATAATTAGAAGTCACCAAATTATTGACATTTTCCAATTAAGAAAAGTTACAATCTTTCGAGAAGGATAACTCCTTGATGGATAACTAAAAATATTTACAAACGTTATTAAACTATATACATAGCTCCTCCACTGAGCTTCGATATCAGAACAATCCAAAAGTATTCTCGCCACTGTAAGTCATGTATAGGAATCCATCCTCATCTTTGTTTTCCTCATAGATAGCAGACATCATCGCAGCTGTAAAAAAAAAGGGAGCATGTATTAAAAAAGATAAAAAAGACGACGGAAACAAGAACAAGCAAAAGAATATGTGATTAAGACATCTAAGTTTCTCCTTACCAGTAGGCGGGAGCACATTCTTCACAAAGATAAAGATAGCTTTCTCAGCACTGAGCTTAATTCTTTTGCGGACAACATATACAAATTGCCCGACAGTCAGATCAGCAGGGACGAGATATCTGCAGTTTGTCAATAAAAAAACATCAGCAAAATATTACATCTAGTTAGGAATAAGACTTGGTCCAGTATCTGCCGCTTCATTTCTCCCTTAAATGAAGATGCACAAACTAGTGTTTGTGTGCGTAAACTAGCTGCAGCTAATAGCGGTTTCTAGAATTACAGTTTCATTATCTCACATTAAAAAATGTGATACGTACAATACCGATGCTGAAATTTCTAAACCAGTGAAATGGAGTAAATTACACTAAATAAGCATACAACTCCAACTATAGACACTATGAAGGGCCCAGGTATGGGAATATTTTAACTAATTTTTTCTTGTCAATATCAGGGATGTCACTTCTTTCAGCCTTCTCCACAATAACCTGCACACCATGAGAAACAAAATTTACTATACAACATTAAGGGGGGCAGAAGGATCGAGTATCCAAACATAAGTGCACATAGAGAAAAATCGACTCCTTAGTACAGGGATTCTGTCAGGGTACTTCTCCCTAATACGAGCAGCTTCAGCTTGTCGCCTCTCTGCACCATGTAAAACGATACTATAATGTCTACGATCAATGTATAAATCAACAGAAAGGAAAATAGAAGCATAGGATACAAATTTTAAGAAGAACAAGAATGGATGATCAAATTGTAAAATTTTATCATTGAAGTAACAATCACTGTAAACACAGCTACAGCGCCCTTCACAAATAAAATTTCTTCCATGTAAATAGCACATATGAAGACTCAATAAAAATGTAAATGGGGGGGGGGGGGGGGTTATGGCCACACCTCGATACCTCGCATAACCGTTTGATAAAATTAATTCGAGCATCAAAACTTATGAACTACAAGCCACATACATATTAAACTCACCTATAGGGTGAACACTAATTACTGTGAGGTAAATTTTCAGGTTTCACACCAAGCAAGTAAATTAACAAACCAAGAAAGAGTCAAATACCCTAAATCACATACAAAACCCCAATTATTTGATACAGATCATACCGATATCATTTATCAAACGTAGCAGTTAAGACACGTATAAAAACCCGATCCAAGATCAGTGAAGTTGGGAGCTGAAATTAAAAGCGAAATTCAAGGGCATAAAAATAAAATCTGCCGATCAAATAAAGGACCCAAGACCTAGAAAGGGAATTAGGGATAGTCAACGATCAGAAAAGGGATCATACCGAGAGGGTGTTCCAACTTGAATGAGCTTTTAGTCATGGCGTCCGGCGAGAGCAATCTAATTTGCCTAACAGCGAAAGGAAGAGAAGAAGAAGAAAATTAGGGATCGAATTGTTGCCCTCAATTGTGGAGTGATGACGGTTGTGCCATTGAATGATCGAATCCTTAGCGGAAAACAGAAAGAAAAAAAAAATAAGAGTTTAGAAGAGTGTGGAGCAATACTTTCTACTTCTCTCATATTTATATATCCAAAACTTGTATTAAAGACTAACTTTTAAATGAAATAAAACTAAAATTAGTGTTTTAAAAACCGGATCGGACCGGCCGCGAACCGGTGTGTTGTCCGGTCCGGTTCGGTCATAAAAACCACCAATCTATTGAACCGGTTTTTTGATTTTTTTTAAAATATTTTCCAAAAATGATATTAATTTGTGCTTAGTAGGAATTGATCACTTGACCAATGTTAAGATATGATGTATCTTATCCATTAGACTATAAGAACTTTTTTAATATTTTATGAAATTTAAATATTCTTACATATAAAACATCGACTTTTTTTATCTACAATATCTCATAATTTTTACTAAACACATGATTATTTTTATCCATTTTCTTTGTCAACTTCATTT
>JAYDZE010255847.1:0-19705 GCA_034509125.1 Monilaria moniliformis
AACCACCGATATTTTAGGAAGGTTTTAGTGGCTGCATTAAATTCGTTTGCAAGCAATTATGGCATCCGATAATTATGATAACATATCATATTATGGATAAATGATGTTAAACTATCAAATATATTCTTGTTTAGTTTTTCAATCTATTACTCTCTCTCTAAACAGAAAAGTTATCATAATTTCCTTCGGTCAATCCACAAAAGATTTGTTAATTTCCATTTTTAGTAATAGAATCCACGCAGCTCACTAGACCCACCACACATTTAAATAAGACAATTACTCCACTCACAAACTACCAATTATTTTATTAAAACTTGTCCGTACATACTGCGACAAATTTTTGTAGACTAGGAGACTATAATTTTGCTAATTCTTTCATATTCCCCATAATAGCTAGGGATAAAAAGAATAGACTTACCAAATGTATTGGTATATATTTAATTGCTACTAACACTTATTTAAAAATGGAGGAAACACGGAGTATGAAAGCTACTCCCTCCACCTTGAATAAATATTTCATGCAGTCATAACATACTTACGCACATAACGATAAAATGTGTAATTTTATTCTTCTTACCCGTAATTATTATATAAAAATAGATAAAAATATATTATTAATAAGGATAAAATAGAAACCTGTACAACTTTTTACCATATAATTAAAAAATATGACACTTATTTGTAACAAAATTTATTTTTAAATACTCTTTCTAAAACGGACGAAGTAGCCGATATTATTGATGAGTGCGCCGACGTCTCACCACGGTAAATTGTCGCGAATATGTTGAGTGATTTTGTACGTAGGAGAATGCTTGACGTTACACTTCTACAACCACACACACATCATATCTTTTTTCTGCACATAGTCCAACGTGATAAATATCAAAGACATGCACAAATATCATGTCCGAAATTTAACTACAATACACCTAGAATATGTCAGTTGCAACAGAGTCACAAGTAATATATTTATCTATTGCATTCCGCCAAAAAAGTACTCAACTTTATGCGAGCCTAAAGGGCAAGGATCTTTTTTTTTCCAATAAAAAAAGTTTTGGCATTATTTTTTCTTTACATTTTTATTTCAGTGTTGCAATCTCCTAATTTTGTTAGATGCAATAAAATATAGAAACAATTTTTTCATCGAAAAGAAAAAAGAACTGTGCAGTGAATTTATTGGAAACGACGGCGTATGAGTGCACAACATCGCCTGCTGTGTTTCTTAACACAATAACAGATCCTTGCTCACACTTATTGGAAACGACGGTGTAGGGAATGCTTGAAACATGGGTCGTTTTGTGTGTGGTCCCTATTTGTGATGTTGTCCCTGTTTTTATTTTTATCCATGTTATATTTAGTTGGGTGAAATATTGATGGTTGTTTTCTTGTTTTGAAACAAGAATTTATATGTTGGGAGTAAATTGAATTATACAAACGAATGCAGTATTCATAATTCCAAGTTGATAGACCTATCGTGTTTGTTGATTGCTTTGGATTACAAGAAGGAAACTGTATATGAGTTATGCTATTGCGATCCAGAAAATAGTCGTCGTTGCATGTGGTCTAGAATATGGCATCCTCCACGGTCCTACTTGATGAGCCGTACATGAAGAGGTTCTTGTCTTTGGCTGCAATGGAATGAAAGCTCATGCACGTGTACTCGATGGAGATTACAGTGAATGAAGCTGTAATGATACAAAAAAGTTGATCAAGAACAATATTTGGTTGATTTCTACAATGTACCAATTTCTGGAGTTGCGATCAAATAAATTGAGGAGCCTGAAATCCAAGCCCCGAATGAAGCCGAAAAGTAAACCCAAATATTGTTCTTGATCAACTTTCTATTTTGGATCACCTGGATTTTAGACTTTGGGTACCTGTTATAATATTTAAGTAAACTTTAGATACGTGATTTGTGATTATTGATTCCCTATGTTTTACACTTTGAGTACCTGTTATGATATTTAGGCAAACTTTGGGTATCTGATTTGTGATTATTGATTGTTATGTTTTAGACTCAAGGTATTTGCTATGATATTTATACAAACTTTGAGTACCTGATTTGTGATTATTAATTCTTGTATTTTAATCTCTGGGAACCTGCTATCATATATATGCAAATTTTGGGTACCTAATTTGTGATTATTGATTCCTATGTTTTGTGTATAATCAGAGAGTTTCTCTTGTTGAAATGGAGGTTGAGACAACACTTATCCTGCCACGAAATAAAGGAAAAAGAAAACTTGTGGAATATGATGTGTATGTACCAGTTTTTGAGGATTCGGTTGAGGATTGTCCTCTACACAATGAGGATTTTGATGGCGATAATGATCTAGACCTGTTCATTTCATTGGCAAATATGTGCAGTGATGAGTAGATGTTCTCGTCCTATTACGAGGTAATTCCGTAGCATGAACGACATGTTCCCAGTAGAACCGGAGAAGGTGGTGGGGGTGCAAGTACAAGACAACCTATTACCGAAGAACAAACTGCAGCCGAAGAGTATTTACCCAAGATTGAAGCGGCCGGATAATGGCGGCAAACCACCCGTTACAGGGGTCCGTATAAGTGCTAAGGTTTCAGAGAGCACTAAGAATGTCACGCTTGTTTCGAACACAACTATGAAAGCAACATGGAATCATCATTCACAAGTAGAATTATCATAGGAAATGGAGACGAATGACTGGATTGAAGAATATTCATTCCTCTAATGCTGTAATTTTTTTTCCCAATGAAACCAAATTTTTGTTTCTGTGTATAATTTGCAGTAGCTTTTGTCTATTTAGAGTGACCAAGTCAACAACTTAATTCAACAAAGTACACTAATAGTGTGTCAATTTCTACAACAACAACAACAACTTAAAATAAAATGCTTATAAACTCAATTTCCGACTACTTATTCAAACTAATACAAAATGCCAAAAATGCCGAAAGTAAAGAAAAACAGACAACGACCATAAAAAAAAAACCCATCATTCGAAGCTTCACGAGCCTTACCAATATGAGCGTCATCTTTAGATTCTTCGCATAGGCTCCGCCTCGCCCAATCGCCTCACTTTGGATAACACCACTTGAAGAAGCGATAGTCACCATCCCTATCTTTCTTCTCACACACAAAGTATAACTTCCCGTATGATTCATTCCTCAAATCACCCACTATTTTTAGACACACCCTTTCGTGACACCAACATCTTTCGTATCCATATCTCAACCACATGCATCCACTGTCTCAAGTTGAAAAATTGTTTGTATTTGTCGACATATATATTTCAAGAAACATAGTGTAATAGAAAAATTGGGTGAATAAGAAGATGTATTCAACATGTATACTTGAAGAGGGAGAGTGTAGAAAAAGTAAGCCTTTGTGTATTTGTAAAAGCAAATATCAAATCACCCAAAACCCTGCAAAACGTGAATTGAATTGATCTATATGTTTTAGACCGCAAAAAATGTGCCTTAAGAAGTCGAGGGACATTTTGGGAAGAGAAAAATGTCAAATAATTAAAAAATACCTCAAATGATTTTATTTTTTCAGGGAGCGCAAATGTGCAAACTTCATTTTAGGAACCTATTTTGAAGTTCACTATTTTTATAAATCTAAAAATCGAATTAAAAAAGCAAAATGCGAAGTTGCCACGTGTCATGCTCCAATTGGGCAACTTTTTCGCCTGCCGTACTCAAACACGCGTCTATGTATTCACCTAACGTGCTCAACAGCCCGCAACAACATATTTAGGTTGTTGAGCACGCCATGACGTGCTTAAGGCGCGCAGTTGTGTATATATGTGTCAATATCAAATGCGGCATTACGATTATATCGTTGATACTATTGACAATTATAACATTCCTCAAATTAGATATTTTTTGGATTGTGGTGGTGGATGATGAAATCATGATCAAGTGTAGATTGGTTGGTGAGCTAAATTACTGCACGATTAAATTGGAAATAAAGACTGCTAAATGCCGATTTGAACCGTCCTCTTATAATTCTTTCTTTTTGCTTGAAAAAAAAGGAAAAAGAGAGAGTGGTTAATTTCTGCAACTTGTCTCCACAGAAAATTTTGTTCAAAAATGAAACAAAAAATTACTCCCGACTCATCATTATGCACTATATTTACAGAATGAGATAGTTCGTTTTCCTAAATTACCCCTACTCGGGTATCGCACTCAGCCTCGCCGTTACCTTCCCTCTCCGCCCGGCGGCGCCGCCGCCGGACCTCCTCCTCCCAGATCTACTATCTATGCCGTTACCAGCGGAGGCGGCAACCGCCTTCGCCGACTGTCTCAGATCTTTCTCACCGGGAAACACCAGAATATTCCGGCGGCAGCCGCATTTGTCGCTGCAACCGCCGCTGCTCTTGGTCAAAGCCGAGCTGGCCTTGACCGCTAATGCGGCCATCTCCTCCGCCTGAAGGCGGTGCCTCAGTTGGCTGAGCGGCAGCGCGAAGTAGAGCTGCCCGGGCTGTAGCTCGTCGTCGTCGCTGACCGGCAATACGACGTCGTCGAAATCCATCTCGTCGGAGTTGCAGATGAAAAACGTAGGGTTCTTCTGCAATACGTAGGAAACCTTAACTGGATAGATATATTCCTGTAATCTTCCGTCGGCCAGTATCAGCTTGGCCGTAGCCACGGAAGTTGATTCGCACGAACTGCATATACCCATATCTCTCTCTCTCTCTGTGTTAGTTTGGGTTGCGTTGAAATTGGAAAATTGGATGTGAGAGAGGGTGACGGAGGGAGAGTGTTTGCTTGCATATATATAGAGGAGGGGAAGGGACGAAGGGTGATATAGGAAATTGGAGCAGGAGATACGTCAGCAAGGGAAAACAAGAAAAGGAAAAGAAAAAGTAAAATGTGTTTTAATGAAAGAGGGGAAGAGTTGAGTGGGCAGAGGTGCCATTGCCAACCTGTAAGCTTGTGGATGACAGGTTGTATGTTAATGTTGGCCCTATTAATTACTCTCGCGCGTTTCTTCCTTGAAATTACGGATTTCAGCTTTATTATTTTATTTTTTTAATTTTTTCTGTTTTTGGGTTTGTTTGTTTCCCTTCCTCTCTCGCATTACTTTCCATATTTTGTTTTTTGCTTTAGCAAGTACGAAGGTTCCCACATATAATGCAAAAAGGACACAATCTAGCCCAATATTTTGTAATCCCTTTCACAATCATTATATATATTTAATGTTTTTGTTATTTTTCGAGATAAAGATGGACATTAGATTAGACCACGAAGACCAGCAATAATATAGTGTATTAATTTCAACTCGAAAGAATCTCTGATACACGTATTCTTATACTATTAAGTACTGATAATTTGATTCACATTAAATCAATATTTGATTTTATAAAGCTATACAGGGGATTAGGTCCCACATTGTGGCTAAAAACACGGTGTCGGGATCGGATCCCCGTTGTTGTTAAAAGCACAAGCTATGCTTAAAACGCAACATTTTATGAATCAAACGCATGACTTTGACTATTTTTTTTATTTGCATATACACATTTTTATAATACTACGAAATACTGTTTTTGGGGCACAACACACCATATTGTGCTTTTAGCGCGATAATGAGTAATCACAACCAGTCATATAATTAAAATTAATTTCTAGTTCTCTTATACTATGAATAACTTTTTTACCAGAATCCACGGATATATAGTGGAACATTTGCACTTTTGAAGTGCAATTTGATCTAGTCAAACACATAATATGTTCCTATCAAATTCAAATAAATATCTATTGACATCAAACAGTTTGATTAATTTGGATAGTACAGAAGTAGAAAAATTGGAAAAGAAGCAAGATGTAGTGGATGGATTCACGTGATGTAATGGTGATACTTCATGGTGGGTGTACAGTACCTAACAACCACCGCACCCATTGTCTTTTTTGAGATCGACACACGTGATAATTTAAATCCCGATATATTGATTGAAGCGAAATGTCGTATCTACTGAGTTGTGTTTCGTTGTCACCATATATTTTTAACTCTATGAAAGTATATATGGATACATAATAACATGTATAGATAAATGTATATCTATTAGATAATCTTTTCCCATATAATCAAAGTTAATGTTGATATGATGATATCTGAACTTCAATTGGCCGCAGGCATGACAGCGATTGGCAATAGCAATACTGATATTTGATTGGTGGTTGATGGATAACGGTGCTTTTGATTCACCAAGGACAAAGACATTATCTTATTTTGTATTTAATTAAAAAACTCCAAAGTATAATCATAGATGTAGATATGTAAAACCCTAGAAATGATTAATTTTGTGAGACATTGGATCACACTGAGTTCTGCAGCCAACGGCTATGTTACATAATTTAATTGGACCACTTAATAGTGAGTACACTCATTTATCACTAGTAATAACTTAAGGTTGAATACTTGCGTAAGAGATTGACGAAGTAAGAGTGACTAATAGTTCTTGAAATAAGTCAAAAGCTTTTCTTCTCAAGTGTCCTTGAAGTTAGTTTTTTTAAGAATGAAAATAATTTTTTTGATCGTAAAGTAATGAATATTTAAAATTAAATTAATCTAAATTTGAAAATTTGTTTATATTTAATTAATAGTGAATAAGTTCTCGAGTCTTGAATTATCCAAGAAAAAAAAAAGTTAGAGATCTACTCGGGTACAAAAGAATCAAACCTAAACTTGACAATACCTGATTCATCTCAATTAGAATGCATATCGAGATACAAGATAGACCTCAAGTTGAGGGATCAATTCCTTCTTGGCTTCTTATGAGTCAATGAATCAATTCATTTTTGGCACAAATTGGAAAATTATTTTGGAAGCCAATTTGGTTATATCAGTTAACCGACTAGCCGATCGGTTAGTAAACTAACCGATTAACATTTGATTTCAGTTCGGTTAGCAAGTTGGGGGCTCCGTGGAGTCGGTTAACCAATTTGTCGATTCGCTTAATAAGTGAACCGACCGATTAAGTAGGTCTAAACTCAACAACTCATTAATGAAAGCCTAACATTTACAGTTTATGAAAGTCCTCCAAATCTTGATAAAAGAGTATATTATTCCAAATAAATGGAATTTGAGAAATTTATGGATCAAGGCAGTTTTGTAGTTAGGGTTGAGGATAAGGGCAGTTGCAGCAATAAGAAAAGGAAACGTGGCAAGTTGGCAAGGGCTTTGAAGCTGAACTGGAAGACATGCAGAAAGACACGTACAACAAGAGGCGGCCTGTTTCGGATATTGTATCCCACACCTACACCTACTTGCGCAAATCCACCTGTGCTGTTTCCTGCCCTTCTTTTTTTCTTTATTACTATTCTACTACAACATCACTAATCATGCACAATTCATCATATTATATGGTTTAATGTTTTGAATTGGTGAAAATTCACGACAATGTCGCCTAATATGCTCTAGGGTACGCTTGTATAAGAATTTAGAAACATAATGAATAATGGATAACAAAATTAGTCAACTATAATGATATATGGATTTATGTCGAATTTCTTTTCATTTGTTATAACCATCATTATATGAATATATATATACATATATATATAGATGGAGGGATTATTTCACAAATCACTCTGACAATAAATTAAGAATAATTTTTAGTCCTTAGATCATGAAGATATACAATGGATTCATCACCTTGTTGAATGAATTCACACTATAAAAAATAAACGAAATTTACGGACGGATGTTCCATTGGTAAACTTTCCGCCAGACATTCTGAAGGATTTACGTTGGAATACCATAACCGCAAAACATATTATAAATAATTTTCCTCCATAAGTCACGGCTATTACCATAGCTGCATAACCCCTCTTAAAAAACCTCTCACCATAAAAAAAACGTCATTTATCATAACCACCTAATGTTGATTTTACAAAAATAACATTTTATTATTGAAAATAATAATAAAACAATACCACGTGTCATTAATTATATCCATCAAATCTCAAAATCTGACAAATATGATATGATTTTAGGTCATCAATAAAAAAATTATTACAACTCTCTATATACACCCAAGGACTTCTATTAGTATCATGTAAACCTACCAAGAAATCAACTTGGAGTTGAATGAAACCAAGTTGTGGTTTGGTTGCCTTTTGCTTCTATGGGAATCTTGGGCATGCTTCGCTGGGATGCTGCACTTTCTAAAATAAATAAATTAATATAAGGATTGTACATATATAATTATTAGTCAAATATTGGATCGAATACACCTTTGGACGTGAAATAATTTACTTCACTTTAAACAAACTCATTGCTTCCAAATGCCATTATCATCTTATGTGGGCCAATTGAATGTTCTCATGTATTTGGCCATTCTCGAAGTTTCGTTCCAAATTATGAATTCTCTTCCTATCGTAAGTTTGTAAATCCAATTCTTATTACTGCATTATAAATATAAAATTATTGAATACGTGTATAATTTACTAAACATAAAAAACAAAAAAATTCGTCACCTCTAAAATTTGAACTTAGGTAAATTCATGTTTTTTTTCAATAATTACAATGAATTTATTAATTTTTACATGTATATATGGTGCAGTAATAAAAAATGGATTTATAGACTCACAATAAAAAGATGACTCATTTAATCCCTCTCCTATATATACACATATATATAATCACATTCACTTAATTAGATCAACATATATGATTTTACTTGGATTGGTTAGCGACCTTTCTGCTTTCTAAGTTAGGAATTTCTACATGCAACCCCTCCCTCACTATAATCTTAATTAGAAATAAACAAAATATGTAATTGAAATGAAATTATACAGCTCGCCCTTAAAATCCTCGAAATTTCACATTCTTCCTTAATATCTTGGACGTGTAATATCTTTAGCTGGTTTTTAGAAAGCAAAAATTTGTATGAATTCTAATGTATAATAATAATATATCTTTTGATTTTTATTTTCTTTCTCAAAACATCCAAATGGGTGAGGGGTTAAGTGGAACTCCAACCTGTCGATATCAAAAAACAAACATCATGTATCGTACATGGTCCAAGTCCAAAAGTGACTTGGCCTTAAAAAAACGAAACATAGCTAGAAAAGCCGAATCCACAAATCAGACCGTGCCATCTAAATACACTAGGGAGAAACAAAAAAAATCAGATTGTGGGACAGCCCAAAAGTGACCATTCCCAATAAAAGACAAAGATAAATCAATAAATACTATAGGTGGCCTGTTGGGCTGCCTTCTGTACCCCTCACGGCTAAGTTGAGCTTTGAGGCGGAAGTTTTTGCTCTCGCCCACGTCCTGACTTTGGCTATTCAATTCTCCGCACGTATTTGAATTGGGATGGATTCGGCGGCTGTGATCGTCATGATAATGTCGAGGAAGCTTGGTTAGTTACCGATTTGAACTGTACAAATTAGGATTCTATAGGCGAGGGATGGATCTTTCGAATCTTCTCATTAGAATAAAATAACAATTGCAGTCAATAGTTTAGAAATATTGCAAGTGATGAAACACGCACATATCATTGAAATATATAGTTAATCAATAGAAAATCTATTTATGTTAAAAGTCTTGTACTTTCCAACTTTAACAGCATATATTAATTAGCCACAAAACAATTTTGAGTTCATACATGGTTTCTCCGCCTTGCAGATTCCTCTCGCCCAAAACCACACTTTCTATTCGTTGAAGAGGTCAACTCGCACGTCTGTCGCAAGTCAAATTTTATTTATTTATTTGAGAACTCTAGTCAGATATATAAATATTAAAAAGTAAGGAAAAAAATAAGAAGGTTGTGTACATAGAATATCCCTTAAAATAATTACTTAGAGATGATCTAGTAGTGCACTCGTTGAATATGCATTTTTATGTGTTTGAGGACGTTCAAACCTACTTTTACAAATATGATTTAACCGTTATTTTACATGTTACCATATAGGAACAAAAGTTTACCCAACCTGTACCAAAAATAACAATTGTATTGAATTTATAAAGTTATTTAATTCGTCGCAAAATTAACTTCACATGAAAATGAAATTTTCACTCTTTTTCATGAAATTCAAACGCAAGTGAGCATTTGCCGTAAATTTTCGCGATGGAAAGAATTGGAAACAATTCTCACGTACTCAATTTTATTTTATTTTATTAAATGATATCAGCATATACTCGAGAGATGGGATTAGAAGATATACACACGAAATAGTTGAGAAATTTAAGTGTTAAACTGTGCTGCACTATATTAAGGAATGTCAATCGGGTCAAACAGCTCGGGTTTGGGCTAATCCTATCGGATTGTTGAACTATTCGGTTTTTGGGTCATTTGGGTTGTGCTTTTTTCGGGTTAGAAATTTTCAACCCTAACTCTAAATTATCGGGTTTCGGGCTAATCGAGCTCAAAAAATTATGATTTTTTTAATTAATATATTAATCGTAATAATTATATATTTTTAATAAAAAATACATCCATAATGGATGACATTTCAACTCAAAATTAATATATAACTCTTAGATAAGTAAGAACATACATTTTTTATAAATGATTATCATTTTAAAAAAATTGAATCTAAATATTTTTTATTTAATGTTATAGTAAAATATAAAAAGAGTGAAATGATGAATATAACTTTTAAAATTTGAATCAAAATGCATTTTTACATATGTTTGAAGAAAAAAATCTTATTATACTAACTTTTAAAATATTGAAAAAATTAAAGTAATGAAGTTCGAAAACTAAATAATGAAAACTCGCTAATTTTCGGATCGATCCTATGGGGCTCGGGCTATCTTCGGGCCAACCCTATCGGATTGCGGGCTACTCGGTTTAGGGTAATTCTGGTTCAAATTTTTCTCGGATTATAAATTTTCAATTCCAACCCTATCAAATTATTGGGTTAATCGGATCAACCCATAAATTTTGGGCTAAATTGATATCCCCAACTATATTATAAGGAAATAGCCAATGGACCGCCAAAGTGGAAAAAAAAAAAAACGGTAGCTGCTATTATATTATACAGAACCCCTAATTAATTTTTAAGATAAAATAAAGAAATCTAAACGTGCAAACTCCAGTATGTGTGCGAGGCCGTAATATAATTAACCGACGTCTCATCCTCCCCAATTACAATTAATCGAAATCACAATTAATATAGATCTAGGATATTTCATTGATTATAATTCTAGAAATTATTCAAGCGAGAGGTAGTTGGCTTTTCTAACAATTCTTTTATTCAAGCATTAACAATTCAGGATCTAAGGCGTAATTCCAATTCTAAAATCTAAAAGTTGGATAGTGATAGTAAATTATAAGGTTATTAGTGAAAATATTCATTTTTATTAAGTAAAGATAGATTATACATCCCTAAGTATAAAACTATATATAAAAATATCCACTTTTGGATGCATGTCCAAATTTGCCTTGCTAACAAACTATCACTTGCCATTACGCCATACGTATAGAATTTGACACGATGATTTGTTCGTCTGTTATTTTAAACTTGAACCAATACATAAATACACAATCATATATCTTCGAGTATTACATATATTTTATATACTTTTATAGATGGAAATTAAATGAAGGATCATAGGTACTTATGCGTGTCACCATTGCGCAGGGGCCATGCTAATCTTCTCTATATCGCTCCAATTTTATTGGATGTCTATATTTTAGTGTAATTGGATTAACTTAATAGAGGGGTCCAAGGGGCGGCAGCCCCTGGCTGGGGGGAAATTTTTTATTTTCATTAAATTGCTATGATGAAAATTCATCAGAAATTTAATTTTCGAATTTTCAAGGGACTATTTGACAATTTGTGAAAATAGTAAATAACTGCCTGGTCAAAAACATTGTTCATCACGTTTTGGTCATTCTCTAAGGTTCGTTTCTCTTATAACATATCACATACTTAATTTCTGAATCTCTGAATTGTACCCGATCAAATAATTTGGTAGAACCACCAAATTGATTCGATCTGAAAGTGATTACACGCCTTCCAGAGAATCAAGTGATTATTCGTTTATACTAATTTCCCCAACACCCTCCGTTGAGTTATACCTAATCCTTTTTTTCTTTTTTGGGTTATTGAGCTTTTCTGTATTAGCTACTTCATTGTATTATTTTAACAATATTTCCATACCCAACCCCTCCTTCCTTTCTGGAGTTTGCTTATTTATATGATGTTAATTGTTTAAAAAGAATGTTAATCATAAACTGACATGGATTCACTGTCTTAACTAATCATCCCTAATTAATATATACGTACATAAGTTAATCAAAATAAGGAGAAAATTATTTAGGACAGCACTTGGATCGGATTAATCTAGACAGTGCAAACTAATAAGACCTTTTAATTAGATCTTGATGGGGATGCATATATATATATATATATTCGAATAATATAAAAAAAAAAAAAATAGCGTAAGATGTTATTTTGCCTGTGCAGAAGAGGACACGATCTAATGTGGATCAGTGGGTGCAATCGCGTGCATGCATGCACGTGTGCTCCATTGAGCTGTCACATGGGAACTTAGAATGTCCATCTCATTCATTGCCATTGGTCCAAACATTTGCTGCATTCGTGTTTATTAAATATTTAAATTATTAATATTTTTTTGTTCGTCGCCAGTTCGACCACCACAGAATTACTTATATAATAGTTGAAAAATATTAATGCATCTGAAACCCACCATATCTCCCGACTTTGTTACATTAAATGCAATTTGATACGATGGTATTTTGGGAAGGCTCACCAACCGGCAAAACCATGTCCCAACAATAACGCAGTCGACTTCACCATCTGTTTCTACATATAGAATAGAGCTTATGTGATGCTTATTTTATAATACGTTCTTGAAATTATTTTTTAGATTATGTGCACATGCTTAGTCCGCAATGGCGGACATAGTAAGGGGACGGAAGGAACTTAAGCCCTACCAAAACTTTTTTTTTCTGCTTAAATTTTTTTAGAAATTATTGAAAATTCTCTCCAGCCCTTATCGAGCTGATGCATTTAAAGACCGAAATGTCATAAGTTGGAGGATGGGAATGAGCTAAAATTGCAAGAAAAAGGAAAAAGAATGGCCGCCTAAAAACAACCGCTGCAGAAATAGTTTTGAGGAAGAATAAGAAGAAAGAGTTTGAAGAAGAAGGCTGCAAAAGTAAAAAAATTACCCCACTAATAATTTGATATATTACTTTTTAGTGCATATATTTCTCTGCAATATGATAGGGTTAATAACAAATACAGGATTTAGTGGAGTCTCAGTGTTGGAAATGGTTATGGCACAAAACCATTTTGTACTGGGCAGAGGCGCCCAACTTCAACACTACTACGTCAATCGACAGTCCATTAAAACTTTTCTCTCAGAGCAAAAGAGCCCATTAAAACATTAAAAGCACCGAATTAAAAATCTATTATACTATACTATAAATAGAAATATACAGTAAATTTTGATATTAATATCCTTGATTAATCAATTTTTAAGAATATATTATTAACCGTATATATATTGGAATGCGTCAATTTTTTCCGATAGTTTTTGTTATTCTGAAAGGCCGTGTACTTTCTTGACGTAGCTGTCTCCTCTCAATCCTCTGACTCTGGGTCCCCGTCATCCTTCCTGCCGATGAACCAGAACTTGACGCTGCTGCCGCCATTAGTGAAAGAATTAATCTTTCAACCGTTCCAATGGTCGCCGCCCAGACCAGCTACATTTTGTTGCTGCACTCGTTTCTATATTTTTTTCTAATAATCGATGGAAATTTTGAGAGGGTGGATAAGGACCGTTCGGCTATGCTGTGCCATCCCTTCTTTCTCTTTCTTGTTGTGGACTGGCTGAGACGACGGTCGGTGGCAGTAAGGGCGGCGTCTATCCGCTGCTGGACGGGTAACTTCTCCCCACAAAATTTTAGAGATTGAGAGAGGAGAGAGAGACGAGAAAATGTTGTCAATCCTTTTTTTTTGGTTTGCCTATCTGGATTTAATTATTTTACTTTTTCAAATTCATTTACATGATTTCCAGTTGGCCAGTTAGGCATATTGGTTAGAATAATTATAGGGATTGGCCAAGAATTGTTGATCACTTGGCGTACTTGCTGTTTCGGTTTTAAACCACTAGCCAACAATTATAGTTCCGGTTAGGCAGTTTTTCGGTTTTTCACTTAAAAAATAATAAAATCCAATATGCTGACAATGAACAATTGAATTTCAACATAATAATGAATTAATGATATAAAAGCAGAATACGGAAATTAAATATAAAATAATAAGAATAAATAATAATTATAAGAAATAATATTTGCATTGGTTTTGATTTAATAATGAAATATTTACAAATTATAGTAATAAACAGTCTTATAATCTAAATATTATAAATTTATAATTACTATACATCTGCCCATGAAAATAGAAGAAATCTAAGAGCAAATAGTTCGCTATTAGACATTGTCAATGTTATATAACTTATAATATCTTGTGGCTAACGTTGAGTGTCTAAGAAGCCAACTAAAATGAGAATTGAACTAAGAGTGTTAGATGTGGAACATATAATGCAAATGAGCCTCAACCACCAACGTTGCAAATGTCAACTCAACTTTGTGTTTATAAAACACTAGTTTATGCATCGTATGCCCCATTCTGACATCGTTGGTTGAATTTTCAATTTAGGTAGACTCTCAATCGCTCAGCGTCGCAGGTGACCAACGATCCTTATGACAAGTCTAGCATAGAATGAGCAATTTAGAAACTGAATCTATGGTAGACTCGAGACAATAATAACGTGCACAACTTGGGGGAATTTGGACTAGAACTTTTACAAATTGGGAGAAATTAGACTAGAACTTTTGCAATTTGAGAGAAATTGAAATAGAAAGGAGAAGAGTTTTTGTTAATACAAGAGTTGAGTGTTGAGACTTATAGTTAGAGAATAGAGAGTTGAGAGTTGAGAGAAAGGAAATGACAAGAATTGGAGATTGGATTGAGAGAATTTGCGTGATTTGAGAATTAAGTATGAGGGGGTATTTATAGATGAAAATTAGGTGAAATTATTAAAAAAACACGTAAATCAGAGGTTCCAACTGAAAAGTACGGTATTCTGTCGGTAACGCTGGTTTTCTATAGAAAACCGCCATTTTTTTCCGAAAAATCGGCGATTTTCTTTAGAAGAGCTTTCTCAGGCCTGCCACTTAGAAAACCGGCGGTTAATCGTCTGATATGATTACAATATGTATGAAACTAAAACTCGATATATAGGTTCTGTTTGAAACGGAAAGCGTTGATTACGGTTCAAAAACCGAAACTGTCGGTCTAGTTCCACGCCACGCTGAACTGGTGATCCATTAAAACCAAGCCCTATGCAAAAGTATTCATATGAGGGTGAATTTGTAATTATGCTTATGCTTATTTTAGGATGAACATAAAATATCCATATTTTAATATGCTAATTGTTATTTATCCTGATATAGAAATGCGTCTGGTTTCCTTATGTAGTAAGTGAAGAGAAGGTCGTGTCTTAACTATTAACTAATCACCATCCAAAGTAAATCAAAATGAAAGCGAATTAGTGTGTGGTTGAAAGAGCTAATCAACCACTTAATAAAATTAAAATAATCTACCGACATCCAAATAGTAATAAGTAAAATTATTATACAAATTGATAACCAAATTGAGACATTTGAGGTTTACAGGTAAATTATAATTTACTTATGATTATGTCATTATATATTATTTAACTATAATAATTTTACTTATGATTATGTCATTATATATATTATTTAACTATAATAATTATCATGCATCTCACAAGATGCATGTATCAATATAAATATGTATGTGGTGATTTCCTGTGAGAACATCGTTATATGAGAATACATGGGAACTACACACCCAACTAAAATTAATAAATCATAATTGATAATTAATAAATTCTACTAATTAATTATAGTCTCCCTGCATCCTCACATGAAAATATCCTCAGACGAGACTTTGTCTAAATGTATTATCAGTATTCGTCCTATATTCCACCAATCGAAAAAACCAAATTTCAGTGAGTGGGAAATGACCATTGCATTCTCAACCATTATTACCGAACAAGACAAAATAATCTACATGTGATGGACCTATTGTTTCCCATATTTTTCGAAGGGACAAAAATAAATCCTAGAATAGTAATGGAAATTTGAGGTCTGTCCCTACATTTTGACGCAAAGCCTGCAGACAATTTTGCTTTCCAAACAGAGTTACATAATTCCACCTCTTTATTACATATATCTGTACAGTTGCAACGCTACAATGAACAATACTAACAACTGGGATCATGTATAGATAACAAATCTTGTAGGAAATGTACCATTTTGATTTGTACATATATTTATATATAAGATGTGTGTG
This sequence comes from Monilaria moniliformis, assembly GCA_034509125.1. Taxonomy (NCBI): domain Eukaryota; kingdom Viridiplantae; phylum Streptophyta; class Magnoliopsida; order Caryophyllales; family Aizoaceae; genus Monilaria; species Monilaria moniliformis. The sequence continues at coordinate 16,351 of JAYDZE010255847.1, forward strand.
TGGATAAACTAGAGAGATGGAAGAAGCCATAGATTGAAGAGTGAGGAGGATAAGGATAGAAACCACGACAAGAAGGCCATAGCTGCAGATAGTTGATATCTGGTGCATAACTTTGCACCGCAGAATCCTTCTGAAGCAAGCAGAAGACTAGTCACGCTTGCAGTTGAACAAGATGCAGCTAGCGATAGAAACGAAAGCACCTACAAAATAACATTATTATTCGATATAAATAGATATGATGAAGTTGTATCATAAGATGAGATGCATACCCAATCGCCTATGACAACAATTGAGATAATCCCAGGCTGACGAGCTGGGCGTTTAATGAAAACTGAAAACACATCCACCACTGCCAATGTCAAGCTCCATAGGATTACCAACCCCATGATCGTTACCAAGAAGCTGCAAGCAGAAATTGAGATGAATAAAATACACATATATGGGTATATACCCGTAAGTTTGCTTGAGAAAACAAATAAGCAACATTTCAAAATTTCAATCAACAAACCTAACAGCAAAGATGAAGCAAATCATGCTTTGAAATGAACTTGAATAGGCTGCAGTTACAATCAAATCCAGTGCCACAACAGTTTCACTGATAAGTTCGACTACAGTTAAATTACTAAAGCAGAATTCAGCTACAAAAGCTCACTTGGTGAATAAACCCTCTACTAGTATTAATTGCTTTCTCTCAGTTGCACGCCTTCTCATGGAATAGACTCATTATTCAATTAATCCACCAACACCATGTTGCCACAGCTTGTTTCTGGACAATCTTGAATCAACTCAAGTTACAAACCCGTCAATTACTGCTCAACTTTTTTCTGTTTTCTTTTTTTAGACGGGGAAACACATGACCTCAACCTGACAATACGCTTTAGGCAAATCACACTATAAAATTCCTACATATTGTGGGGTTCTAACTCCATATCATTGCAAAAATCACTCATTCCGTCGTTAAGTGACCCAAAAGGGGTAGGTATATTGCACCATGTATTATTGTTTTGATGACGAGAGAAACCCCCAGCCACTACCGAGGTGCGCACCATGTACTTGAGCATACATATAGTGGATAAACATAATGTACAGAAATGTATGTCCTTGCACATAGTGATGATCATAGTTCATAAATAAGAATGTTTCCAACAACCGTAGCATCAGGGATAAAAAAGAACATTCCCCCTCAGCAAATTCTATGCCTTTAAAATTTCGTTTTCTTTTACTTTTGGCCCTTTGTGCAACCATTACCATCTATTTCCAAACTCTCAATAATGCCTCACAAGAAACTAGAAATGTTAAAACGATAGCTGTCAACCAATTATTCTCTACCGACAAAAAAGGGGGCAGAGAGAGACCAAAATTAAGACGAAGTTCGTCGAAAATTGGAATCACCAAATCTCTTAGGCTACAATTCTCATCAATTAACCATGTGATCAACCAATCTCTTCAAATAACATAATCGAAGAAACTACATAGATAAACAGCACCAATAGTTTAGCCACAAAAAGAACTCATTCAACCACTGATATACACCATGAATACAACACGATTGAGACGTGAGATAAGTACTAAAACAAAAAGCAGAAGAAAGAGAGAAACGAACAAGAAGAAAAGGTCCATGTAGAATCTAGAGAAAATCACCATAAAAGGAAAAGAGAGAGAATTACCAGAAGGCAGTATAACTGAAGAACTCCACATCCAAACACATGAAAAGCAATGAGGCAACAGCAAAAACGGCCTGCCCCAATCTCAAAGCCAAGCTCGCGCTGGTGCCCACCGCCCCCGGCAATTCTTCCATATCATCCACACATAAACCTCCCGCTCTTCTTCAGTTTGATCAATAGATACAACTCCTCCTCTCTCTCTCTCTCTGTGTTGCTGATCACAGTAATCCTCGTAGCCATTCAATTCTCCGCCCGCCCCATGACACGTTTCTCATCAAATTTGATGAAAAAGTGAGGAGGAAATAGTGGAGGAGGGGTAAAAGACATCAATTTCTGAGAAATTTGGGAGGAGAATTATGGTCTATCAGCGGTTTTATTGGTTTTGTAATATTACGGAATTTAAAGTTAATTATAATTTCTTCAAATTGGGAAAAAGAAAAGATGGAGATTGGTTGACCACCAACACAATAATCAACCCATGAAAACTCAATCACACCTCCATTTTTTAATTTATTATTTTTATTAATTTCTAATTTTATATATTTATTTAAATTATGAATATACTAAAATTAAAATAAATAGTTAAATTTAAAATTTTAAAAATTATATAATTCAAACAAAATTATATAATTAAAATTAATAATTTTCATTAAAATTAGAAATTAGATAACTAAAATAAAAAGAGTTACATAATTTAAATCAGTTAACCCAATAAAAAATCAATTCAAATTCATAGCCCAATAACAATTAGTCTAAACGAACAATATAAAAATCAACTAGACCCTATCATCCTTTCCTTCTCTTCCATGCGTAGCTATAGTCATTTCCTTCTTTTCGTTCAATCTCTAAATCTCTATCCAAATTCATCAAGAGGAATCTCAACTTGGGAGATTTAGCGCGTGCACGCCAACTGTTCGACGGAATATCCGAACCAGATGTGCAGTCTTGGACATTATTGATTTCAGCTTATACCAAGACGGGCCGAAGTAGAGACGCGACGCGATCAAGCTTTACACTGAAGTGAAAAACAGTGGAATTATAAGTCTAGATAAGTTTGTCATCCTAGCTGCTGCCAAGGCTTGGGCGATTTCAGGGGATTTGTCGAAGGCGAGAGAAGTCCATTTTCATGCTTTGAAGTATAAGTTTAGTGTGGATTTGCTTATAGGGAAAGCTCTGATTGATATGTATGGGAAATGCAAGTACTTTTAGGGTGGGGAGCAAGTATTTGGAGATTTGGGGATCAAGGATGTCATTACTTGGACATCATTTTGCTCACGTTGCGTCAACTGTGGGCTTCCAAAGGCGGCCTTTCATGCTTTCCGTGATATGGTTGTGAGTGGAGTTAGGCCGAATGTGATGACATTGTCCACTGTGGTTCCTGCTTGCTCGCGCTTGAAGTGTTTGCATTCGGTTCGAGAGATACATGGTTTTGCTCTCAAGAATGGGATGGGAGAGAATCAGTTTGTGAGTAGTGCTCTCCATATTCATGAATCTATGTTAATTCCATCACCATTTCATAAAATTATAAATGAGCAATATATGAAATCAGTTTGTGTCATGTATGAATACAGCAAAAAATGTTTTTTAACAGAAAAAGAAAAACAACAGATATGATTTATAAAGGGAATATATACAATATATGGGCCAATTCGTAAAATATAAAATATAAACATTAATTTGATCAAATCTAC
>JAYDZE010255958.1:0-19703 GCA_034509125.1 Monilaria moniliformis
AATCAGAACTCGAATCAACATAATTTGGATCCATGAGATGAAAGTAGTGGAACAAAGTTGAAGAAGAAAAGTGATGATAGTGTGAAGACAAGTGTGTAGAGAAGTAAGTTTTGTAAGCTCATTTTGTCTCATTTTATAGGCAAAATTTGCCATGACACCCCACCCCATCACCACCCCCACTATCACATGCATTCACTTCCACCACCAACTTCAAATTTAATTGTTCACATGTGAGTTGCAGCCTTTGATCTTCCCAAATTTGCATAGAAAAATCAAATCACACTTTTTTTATAAATATATATATATATTAAAGGTGAGGCGGACCACCGTTAACGCCGCCCCTGTGCGGCCGCCACAGCCTAGCGATCAGCCGCTCCAGCGGCTGAAAGCCCGGCTGTGGCGCGGCACCCTGCCCCCCATCCCCGCCCTGCCGCGGCCGCCACGTTTTTCCTCCCAAACGCGGCGACGTTAATGGTGCCCTAACATCATGAAAAAAGCAACAACATATATATATATATAACACAGGAAACATTTCACATCTTAGAAAAAAGTTATATTATTGATGGGACAATATCTTTATTTTTTTTGTTAAATAAAAGGATAGATATTATTATTCCCAAGAGCTAGTACACCCGAAAGATGACAGACCAACTACAAAACTTGGTTGTTCAGTCCACACATAAGGGTTGACAAACGTCCAACTGACCGGACAATAGCATGAGTTGCACAATTAGCCTCTCTACTAATGTGCTTTATAAACAAGAGTTAATAACTAAGAATATTCATTTTCGCCTACTTGATCAAGAGCTGCTGGGGGAGGTGGTGGTTTCAAGAGGCGCGGGCTGGGTATCCACCTGGGCGCATTTTCGTCTGCTCGACGCAAGTGGTCCGGGCTGGACTAGGGAGAGGGCGGCGCCGAGACGGTGGTCGCTGCCATCATTGTGTGTGTCTGTGTGTTTTTTAGGAACTATATTTTTTAGGAAATGTATGTTTCGTTTGCCGTTCCATTTCGAAGCGTTGTAATAGCGGTTGATTTCATGGGGTACCATATCTTTGTTGTCCACTTATCTGGATTAGTTTATGGATCTAAGGGAGCTTTACAACCATGACAATTTATTGTTTTGGTTCCAAACTTTATTTTTATAGTATGATGGTGAAAACATTCACAATCAAGTCATGACTTGGTTGTTAATGAATCATTATAGTTATTCATGATCGAGCTATTAGTCGTGAATATATATATGGTAAATGTTAATGGTGAAAAAGTAAGAGTCATTCACAACGAAACTATTAATCGTGAATATAGATTAGTTGTGAATGATGAAACAATAAGGGTCATTCACAACCAATTCATTTGGTTGTGAATGATAGCCTAAAAACTCTAATTTAGAACTAAGAATATTTTGAGTTGTGAATGATAACATAAAAAAAAACCTTCATCCATAACCAAGAGTAATTTCGAGTTGTGAATGATACATAAAAATTCTCATTCACAACCGAGAGTAATTAGAGTTGTGAATGATAGCCTCAAAACTCTCATTCACAACTAAGAGTAATTTCGGCTTGTGAATAATAACCTAAAAACTCACATTCGCAACCGGAGTAATTTCGAGTTGTGAATGATGGTTAGACTATCATTCACAGCTAAAAGTAATTTCGAATTGTAATGATAGCTAAAAGAACTCTCATTCACAATCAATATTATTTCGAATTGTGAATGATAGTCTAAAAATTATCATCAACAACCAAGAGTAATTTCGAGTTGTAAATGGTATCCAAAAAGTCCTCATTCACAACTAAGAGTGATTTCGAATTGTGAACGATAGCCGAAAAACCTTCATTCACAACTAACAATAATTTTAAATTGTAAATGATAGACTAAAATTTTTTATTCACAATCAAAAGTATTATAAAATTGTAAATAGTGAGAGTAAAATAATAAGAGTAGATATTTTTAAGTTATTTATATGAATGAATACTTTTGAAAATTACTATTTGAACATGGACATTTGTATAGTCCAATCTTATAACAAAAAATAATTACTGCACTTTTGATCTATTTGCTGTCTGAAAAGCTGCCAAATTCCTGTCCATCTGCTCAGAGTGGATAGCAACAACTGCAAGTTTGCTATCAGTTCTGAACTGCACTCTTGAGTATCGGAGCCACTTCATCCATGATATATAATTATATATAGCTTCTGTAGTCCCCGTCACCTCGCCTTCTTCTACCCAAGGGCGGATGTTGGTGGGGTCGGGCGGGGTCGACCAACCCCACCGTCAGCTTACGAGTATCGACAAATTCCATTAAATTCGATCTTTCCAATTGCTGTCGACCCTACATGTGGCAGCACCGCCACAAAACTATATATATTATGAGGGAAATTTTGTGATAGAACAATGAAAGATATGCGAGTATTATTGTGGAAGGTAAAACTAAAAATAAAAAGACGTGAAGAAACTGCATGTCGACCCCACGATGAACGTTTTCTAAATCCGCCATTGCTTCTACCTAAGGTCTGCCAGCAAATGTGAGAGCACGAGCTGATATAAACTCTCCCTTTGCCGACCGAACAATAATCCCGATACCCGTCGAGCTTGGATATGAAAAAACGCAGCATTGACGTCGCGACTCGCACGCCACCCATCCCGCTGTTAATCTCAAATGTCCCAACAGTTTTCATATTTTCATTTTTTCCCCTTTGAAATCATACTTTTATTTTTTTATTCAAATATAACCTGATCTTAGGCTGATAGAGCTTGGTTGACTCCACTCACATCGAGCAACGTGATATGCAAGATATATTTTTTAATATTTTAAATATTAGTATAATAAATAAAAATGAAAGTACAAAGATTGTTGGGACATTGAAGATAAAATACACATTTTAGTCTAAAAGATTATATTCTGGGATAATTTGGAATATTGTCCTTATAATTTTTAAGTTACATGGCATAAGTTGATCAATTCACATGCACTCTCGTCTTATAAATATTATATTATCATAATAGATTGGAAAATGACAATAAACATCACATAATTTATTATTGTGTTAATAACTCTAAATTACTAATTTTACTTGATAAAATTAAATATAATTGGCAATAAACATCACATGATTCATGATTGAATATAGTATGTTTTTTAAATTAAAATTTTGAAATATTTTTTTATAAAATTTTAAGAAACAATAACATTCAAATAATTATACAATTTAAAATTATAATCAACCTTACAAGTCACAAAATTCAATAGTTTATCATCAATCACAAACAACAATCACCATTATCTCACAAGTGATGAAAGTTGAGAGAATGAGTGGTGTTTGGTAAATTGAAATTTGAAATTTGTTAAGTAAAATTAGGGCACGAATTAGGGATGCGGGTATTACCCGCTCGGGTACCCGAACCCTAAATCCCCTCTTTTCTAATACCCGTCCCCGACCCTAGTACTAACTTTAACGGTATCAGATACCCGGTACCCTGCGGATATTGGATCGGGTCGGGAAATACCCGATACCCGATACCCATTTTCCAGCCCTAACCGAGAATAAGTACGAGTCATTTGTTTTCAATTTGAAGGTAAAAAGCCCATACAGACCCAATGATGAGATTCAATCCAGTAAGATAAAATGGGCCCTATGGCCTGCAATTAACGGAGACGACGAACCCTAGCAGAATAATGTTTGCTGATCTCCGCCGTTGGTTTATCTCAACAGTTTTATATAGCGAACTTGAATATACAGCTCCGGTATAGAGAATACAAACTATAGCTGCGGCGCTCAGGTTTCGTTCGAGTAGACCTCAAATTATCTTTACAATAGCTTCATATGTTGCTAACATTTCTGTATCAGTTTCCATTTCGATGTTTTTATGTGGCGGAATTGCGTGATTACTACTGAATGAAGTATTGAGCTTGCTGATACATGCTATTTTGGTCGGTTTTATTTGATTGATTTACGCCTCCGATATGTTCCCACGTCATATAATTTTTTTATTGAACTGATGAATGTTGAAATTCGTAAAGCTTCGATTTGATATGGTAGACTGGTCTAATTGTGCTGTTGAGATCTAACCTTGCCTGATTCCACTTTCATGTTAATGCGATTGTGTTTGTAAATTTAATGAATATATCATATTATCATGATCCTGATGGACGTTCTGTGGCTGCTAAAAATTCCGATGTGATGACTGAATAGCACTCCCAATCTTAATCAAATAATCAAGGCTGGAGTCTCAAAATGGCTCTGTTTCGCCAATATTCTGACTTTGGGATATTTCGGAAGAAATACGCATGAGCAAGAGATTTGGCATGGTAAATCATTGCCATAGGCCTTTGGTTTGGGATAATTTCTTGTCATTCACAAGGAACTTTAGCGGTCCAGTGTTCTCAGTCATCGTGTGTAATATAAATGTTCTCTGCTTCTATGGTTCTTACATAAAAGGGAATTACTTTTTATTTATGTAATGTATTCATTTTTTGTTTGAGATTTTGGACATGTTGTGCATATATGTTTTGCATGCATACAATAGTACAATTAAGATATTTCAAATTTTATTGTTAATTGTGTTATTGTGCAGCAGACTTCAATGTATAATGTTTGGTTTTTATGGTTGTCTGGATGCACTACTTTGATAAGCCAATCTTTTTGGTGATTGGTTTTGTTCTTGGTTGAAGTAATGTTGTGTTTGCTCATGTTATGATAGTTTGTTGTGACTGAGTTAAAAGTTGCATTGCATGAGTTTTGCAGATTTTAACTGATTTCAAGGAACAATGTCTCATAGAAAGTTTGAGCACCCAAGACATGGATCACTGGGGTTTCTCCCAAGGAAAAGGGCCTCTCGTCACAGAGGAAAAGGTCTGCAAGTGTTAATTGTGAAGTCATAAACTTAGGTTGCATGGGATAAGAAAATTCTCACCCTTTAAATCCCTCATTTCTTTTTCATCCTTATCTATAGAAAATGATTTCACATGGAAAACAAAGGAGGAATTTAAAGGGTGAGAATTTTCTTATCCCTCATTATCCATCTTTGAACGCAACCTTAAGGTTAAATTATGATGGCAATGGTTTATTATTTACTTTGGGTTGAAAAGAATTTGCTTCAACAATTGACATCCTCTGCTATGAATATATGATTGAAGTCGTGATTATACATAAAATAACATGGCTGTTATGATTTATTCTTGTAAATTTACTCTTAGTTGCACACTTTGACTTTTATCTTTTGTTGTTGCTATCTCTAATATCTTTCATTTTTAATCTATATTTCTTATATCATGTTCTCAATTGTCTTTCTACAGTGAAGGCCTTTCCTAAGGACAATCCAAAACAACAATGCAGGTTGACTGCTTTTCTTGGATACAAATCTGGTATGACACACATTGTTCGTGAAGTTGAAAAGCCTGGATCAAGTGAGTAATATTTATTCTCTTCATGTTTTTATGCTGATGCTTCGTTCTATAGCTGTGTCATTTTAAGTTCGATGTTATTTCATAACTTCTGGCTTATATAGTCTGTATATTATCTTGTATTTTGGAGGTTAGTTATCCACTGAATAATTAGCCTCTTCATTTCTTCTTTCTACATCTACTTGTTTTACGTTCAGAATTTTATTCTTTTCATTTCATATATTTATTCTATTTGCTTATGTTGATTCTGTATGTGATGAAACTTTATTTTCAACTTCTTTGTGTGGACCAGAACTACACAAGAAAGAGACCTGCGAAGCTGTTACCATAATAGAAACTCCACCAATTGTGGTTGTTGGTGTTGTTGGATATGTCAAAACTCCACGTGGTCTCCGCTGCCTGAATACTGTGTGGGCACAACATCTTAGCGAGGAGGTTAAGAGAAGGTTTTATAAAAATTGGTGCAACTCGAAAAAGAAGGCTTTCACAAAGTATTCAAAAAAGTTTAATGGTCAAGAGGGCAAGAAAGACATCGAAGCACAGTTGGATAAAATGAAGAAATACTGCACTGTCATTCGGGTTTTGGTTCATACCCAGGTATTTCCCTGGACATAAGTTTATTTTAACTGATCAGATGCAATCTCAGATGGATCATCTTTTATATTTAAGGCTGGCATCTCTATGTTGGTTTTGTACTGTTAAGTTTGAATTATACTCTCTATAATTTGGTGTTTGATGCATTTCAGATACGAAAGATGAAAGGACTTAAGCAGAAGAAAGCTCATCTGATGGAGATTCAAGTCAATGGCGGTGATATTGCAAAAAAAGTTGATTATGCATATAGCTTTTTTGAGAAGCAAGTTCCTATCGATGCTGTTTTCCAGAAAGATGAGATGATTGACATCATTGGAGTGACGAAGGGTAAAGGATATGAGGGTGTAGTCACCCGATGGGGTGTTACCCGCCTTCCTCGCAAAACACACCGTGGACTTCGCAAGGTAGCTTGTATTGGTGCTTGGCATCCGGCAAGGGTATCATTTACTGTTGCCCGGGCTGGGCAAAATGGATATCATCACAGGGTGGAGCTGAACAAGAAGATCTACAAATTGGGAAAGGCTGGTCAGGAGTCTCATTCTGCCATGACTGAGTTTGACAGGTCAGCATTTACCCCTCCATAGTCTTGGTTTTATATCTACGGAACAAATTCTAATTTTATTGTAAATGTGTTGGACGTTGTAGGACTGAGAAGGACATTACACCGATGGGTGGGTTCCCTCACTATGGCGTGGTGAAGGATGACTATCTATTGATAAAAGGCGGCTGTGTTGGGCCAAAGAAGCGTGTTGTAACTTTGAGGCAGTCGCTGTTGAAACAGACTTCTAGGGTTGCTTTGGAGGAGATCAAGCTCAAGTTCATTGATACGTCCTCCAAATTTGGTCATGGCCGCTTCCAGACGACGGAGGAGAAAGCCAAGCTCTTTGGCAGGCTCAAGGCTTGATTCAACTCTCATTTATTTGAGGTTGGATTCTTGTGATTTCTGAAATTAAATTTGAAAATATTGACCTATGGATTTTCTCACGTTTTGCGTTTTAATATTTAATTATCTGTTTGTTGGGGTGTACAGTTTTATTCTGTTCTTATTTCTCATTTTCCCAGTTCCATTGTTTTTTCCACCGTCGATGCAGAGGAACGATTTCTAATGTAAATGTAATCACTGATTACGTGCATATTGCCAAACAACATGCTGCCATCCAGTAAAAAATTCTCTCATTTTCATTTTACTTAAACCAATTTTAGCTCTACCCGTGCAAGAAGATAAGTACACAACAATCTTATTAACTTGTGTTAGAATTCTAAGAATTAAAGAAAAACATTCGAGGCGTAAATGCTACCCAAGAAGCTGCTTCGAGTCATATATACACGTTTGAACTTTTACACCTTCCTCGAGCTCGCTCTGTATCGAGGAAGAAGATGCAGGATGGTTTCCATCACTTACAGAGGCCGCAACAATGGGTAGTCTTCCAGTAACTCTCGTTCTGATAGAGTGTCGTCTTCATTTTGAGGGGTCCAGAGGACCTCGACAGCCTTGTCAAAACGGAGGCCAAGTTAGACAAAGGAAAGTATGCACAAGTTGCAGTTTGGAACGAGGCAACGAGGGACTTGTAATTCATACCATCGTTCTACTTGATGGAATAGATGCCAGCTTTTGCAGAGCTTCTTTCAAGTCTTTGCTATTGTTAATAGACGGCAGCTTGTGGTCTCCTTCAGCAGCCACCAAGATTGTGATCTGAAATGTTTCCAATGTTATGCATAAGTAGCTAAAAGAAAATGGGCCATGAAACAGTAAAAAGTTTGACACAAGCTACCTTGAGTCTTGCTACAATATTTTTCACTAGGAAAAACACAAGAAGGTACACATATAGGCAAGCAGACCTTACATCAGTTTTATCAATGTGTAAGATACTAATAGAGCCTTTATAGGAAAGTATTTCACAAGTGAACAATGATGTCAAAAACATTCTTTTAGGCTTTAGCATAACATCCCTATTGAACACGAAAATAGGTTCATCAGAAAACCGTGTACAGAAGTTTGCATGTAGCTTCACACATTAAGCCGACAATATATCAGCTAAACCCAGTAAGCAAGTAATAGTTTCAAGTCAGAGATTTGGAGTCCTCACAACTATGTACTCATTGCTAAATCCACCTGCTCTCAGGACTATCGAGCTTTGCTTTTTAATGTTGTTGACATTGACAAGTGTCTCCTCATCAAACTTGCCGCGTTCTTCAATAGATAATTGGTTGAATTTTCTTTCCCCTTCTTCCATGCTTCTCTTTACATCAACCTGCATTTTAGGAGGCTGACTTAAAAGAGTCCTATAAGTTTATATATCAAGACAAGAGAATGGATCTCCAATGCACAAAACAGAAGAACTTGCCCTCCATCCACATGTAACACACCTGGCAATGGATCAGATATGGATATAGAGTATGCACAGAAAAATACACAGGAACTGAGGCGAAGCTGTCCATGAGCATCAAGGTTGTGGACCCACAAGTAAATATTATGAGGATCTGATTCACTTAAGAAAACTTATTTGGATAGGATCAGATATGGCTACACTGTTGGTAGAAATGCCCAGTGCTTATGGCACTGGTGAACCACAAAATATAAAAAATGCTTAGAGATGATAGAATATTGTGTAGCATGTAAATGTTGAAGATCCCTTGTTAAAAAAGAATATGCACTTGATTAATAGAACAAGGACTGCGACTTACTGATGAATAGCCAGAGATGCAATAATCAGGATGCCGAAGCAAAGCTAGTGTTGTCTCTGCAACAAAAAGTAGATTATTAGCAACAGAGGTCGTTCCCCTCCCCCCCCCCCCCCACCAAACAAAAAAAGTAGGGAGGTTTACAATGTTCACGGGGTTGGATTGAATTAAGAGTATTATCACCTATTAAAATCTTAGCAGGAGGTCTAAAATATTTGGTACCTTCATTTCTTTTTCACTCTTTGATAACTACCCGGCTAGGCAAGAGAAATGCAATGTTCATATCATATTCAATTTAGTTTCAGTAAGTAGTTAGCGGGGGAACACTCTTCATATTGAACTCGACTACAATCTGATGGGGCATCTTACCTGTCAACACATAGTGTAGACCTTCAGAGGTGGATGTATCTGCAATTTCAGCAATCCGGTTCAGATCCTTTTGGAGTGACCTTCCTAAGCCCAATAGTCCGACCTTGAATATGCACAAAGGCAAACAAAGTTGTAATGAAACTAAAAGAATCGAGGAAATACAAGACAATATAACAGTTGTTCTTATTCGAAAAAGGTTTTTATCAACAGCGTGCTTCTTTCAAATTGTTGTGGCAGGAAAAGGTAATATCGAACCTTATGAACTAGCACAAACTAATATAAAGTAACCCTGATGATGACTATCACTCATTTAAAGTGTCTAGGATATAAGTTGACAGCCAAAAGAATAATTCAGAAAGCAATCACAATCACTTAAAACCCAAGTCATTATACGCATCTTAAGCTCACACGATTCCAACACAATCCATTACTCCCCTGAGGTGAAAATTGTGTTATGGCTCATTTTCTGAAACTATTTATATAGAAATCAAAGACGACTAGTGGATATTTTGCTAATTTACTACTGAATAAATAGCATCAATGGGCTGTGAACAATCAATCTACTTCTTTTCCAGAAAAGGCAGCCAAATATCATAAAGATACGGTAAACAAAAAACAATTTACAACCATACTAGTTCAGCAGTAACGAATAAGTATACAACCACTCAGTTACCTAAATCACACGAAACCCCATTGCCATATGTAATCCACACAACATTCCACTTCCAGACACTATCATCCCTATGAAAATTATTTATAGTATACATTTCATCCAGAGTATTGCAGTCAACATACACTTCAACCACGATCGACATAAACTCACACACCATCTCAGGATCCACACACCCTCAATCATTTGACAAAACCGAAATCACACATCAACTATAACCAGAACAAAGAACACTAGACAGACATGAAACCAGCACAGAAACTTCATAGAAAACACAAACCTAATAATAACTCAAACAAATGCCATAAAAACTAAGTATAATCGAGTAGTTTGATAGAAGCATATGCATATATACCTGCAGCTTGAGCACAGTAGTTTTGTCAGTAGCTGTGAGCACACTTCCCTGAGAACCCTCGGACAAGAAACCGGACACCAAAACGAATGCAACAAATGCGATCATAATAAGGGTAAAGCTGGAGCCAATACCGACCGCGGGGCCCACATAAATCCCACCAAACGGCGACGGCGCATAATAAGGCGCCGAAAACGAGAAGCCAGACCCCGCCCCCATCCGCGGCGTGCTGTAGCTCTGCGACGGCGCCGACGACCGCGACGAGGAGAATGACCTCCCGCCCATCCGCCCACCGGAGGCCGCCAGCGCTGAATTTGGATCGTACATCAGCAGCAGCCCCACCACCACAGCAGCCGCTGCTGGTTTCCGCAACGCCTTGAGCATATTCTTAATTGTTTCGGCCACGATTTCAGCTGGGTTTTGCTTGATTTCCAATTTCCCGAAGCCAATCTTGCTAACGCGTCGATCGGCGGCCGAATTATCGCCGGTGAACAAGCAATTGATGCTGAGTTTTTTCAAATTTTTGCGGATCTTGATGTGATTGTTTGCGAAGGGATTTTGGGTGGGCAATTGAGGAGAGTTTTTCCATTTAAAGCTGGGTTCTTGCAAGAAAATGCTTGAGGCGGAGGCCATGGATAATGCGAATTAATCAAAATATTAGAGGGAATGTTATAATTGTGCAGTTGACTGATTGAGATATTGAAAGCCAAGGGGCGCAATTGTAACCAGAAAACTGATTATGGTGGGAAATAAACAAAATTGTGACCCACCCCACGAATTGGCCTACTTGTACTTGTGTCTTTCTCCAAATACATATCTTCGTCAACATCATTTATTATTATTTCTTCTTTAACATTGGACAAATAAAAATGAAAAAATGAAAAGCATAGTGCAATTGCAGTCATCTATATTCGCAACTTGAGTCGCGAAATACCAAAAAAAATAATAAAAAAATGTGGAATTTAGTAGCAGCAGCATCTAGTGCAAAAGAAATCACCACCACCACACCAATTGAAATTCTGACTGACATCCAATGGAGAGCAGTAGTAGTAGTTCAGATTCTGGCCCATGCATGTAGGATAATTGAACAGCATCATATTGTTCTTCATCGTCATCAGCGCTTCCGACTCCCGTTTCGAGAATTGAATTCTTGATTGCACAGCGCGGCTGCCAATCCCCTCAACTGGAATTCATCCATGAATCCCAGGCCTCCAGATTCTTCTTCCGCAATTTGAGGAGTTCGTCCTCGATATGCTTCTTTCTGAGACCTTCCTTTCTCTTCTTCAGTGTTAGGATTCTTGATTTCTCCTTGTCGATTAACTCCATCTTCACGAATTTGATTGATTGCGAAAAGGGAGAAGAGGAGATGAGTGAGAATGGAAAGAGTGAAGCACAAAGAGGAACTAAATAAAGTCTCCTTTCCTCATTATGGTATGTATCAATGTCTGCGCATAAATCACCGTCTGGATTAGATCTCCGGAATCTGTGAGATTTTGTGTGCATAACTAAAATTTAATCCAATATGTAAGGATCAAATAAGCCATTTTGTCATCTCTTGTCAATGACAACCGGATCTCCTAAATTTTGATTTTTTCGGTGAATCAACTATCCGGTGAAATCCCGCCGGAGCCACGGTCGTCGACGGAGAAACCGAAAGAGGGGTGGAGGGATGATTTTTTTTTTGGATTGGAAATAAAATTTTGCCACTATATGTCGATCATCTATACCTTAGGGTGATAACCGGTTAATCGGAACGGATATCCGGGTACCCGGTACTGGATTTACCGAAATTTTAGGAACCGGTTCTCCCGGTTTACTGGTTATGGAACCGATTTTTATAAAAAAAAAAAATGAATTTTTCTTTTTAATGCCTAATACAATTCTTGCCTAACGAAAACATTCATATTAAAGTGGTTCGCAAACATAAGAGATTCTCAAAGTCGTTACAATAATATCATAGAATAGATTTGTATTTCGTAAAATTAGGAATTAGAAATTAGGAATTTAGGATTAGTGTTAACTGGTACCCGGAGTTCGGTACCGGTTATCCGGGTACCGGAATTATGATTTAGGGGTGGTACTGGTTACCAGACCGAAACCGTTATATCCGGTATTCGGGAAACGGTTCCCGGTCCGGTACTGATTCGGTACCAGTTTTCCCAGATAACCGGAAATCGATTATCACCAATATATACCTAAACGACATATGCAACGTTTTAAATTAGTTTTATTTAATCATTTACCTGTTAAATAAAATTTATAGAAAACATTGCATGTGAATTTTCATGTTTGGATTTTTTACAAGCATCTTTTTTCTAAAAAGTGTACTATAAGTTATTCAATTGTTTATAAAAAAAAGAAGTTAAAATGTCAAAAAATTTGGAATATATTTCTTAATTAAGAAAAATAAAATATAAAATTGGCACTCATGATTCAGCATTGAAAGTGTTTGCTTGAAGGAAGAGTTTAGATATTTATGAATCGCAATTGCAGTAGTTATTAATTACGGGAAATTAAATTACCTTTTGACAAAGTGAAAAATAATATATTTACATTTCCATATAGAGAGAGAGGGGTTTCCATATGAATTCTCCCTTATTAAGGAAAGAAAAACTTTGGGGGTGCGCATAATTTATTTCTTGTTCCTCTTTTCAGAAAGTCTACCATTCATTACATACAGTCCATCGCTGCACGAGAAAAAGGTCTAATTTTTCTTATCAATTCACCAGCAGCTGAGAGAGAGAGAGCCAAGATGAAACACATTTTCAAGAAGCTTCATCACCACCCCAATCGTTCCAACGAGACCCCTCAACAACCGCCACCACCTCAGTCGCCGCCCTCTGATAATCGCACTGCCTCCTCTTCTCCCGTCGCCGCTTCAACCATCGCCGCCACCAGCACCACTGCCGTCTCAGCTGCTCACAGTAGTGGTGGTGGTGCTGCTGCTGCTGCCAGCGAGGGTAATAATTGCCTGCAGCACCACATGCAGCAGGATTATTACGCCTCCGAGGAGGAGTACCAGGTCCAATTGGCGCTAGCTCTGAGCGTGTCGTCGTCTGGCCAGGACTCGGCTCTAATTGACCCAGACAAAGCCCCGATCCGCAGCACGGATAACGGCGAGGCCGCCGCGGATTTGTTGTCCCGCCGCTATTGGGTTAGTTCGGTTTACTTGTTGTTGACCCTATTTAGTTGACTGCGCTCTTGAAAATATGTCTCGAATTTGATAATCCGTTTCGAGACCTGAAGCGTTTCATCATTGACCAGTTTTTGCTTTCAGTTGGGGGCATATTTACTAAGTTGTAATTTTTTGTTCTTATTTCCTTCTTTGTGGATGATTTTTGATTATGCTGCATGTATACAGATTAGTTTCGCATTAGTATATATTGTTTAAGGTAGTTGTTTTGGTTTGTTTTTTGTTTTGATGAAGTGTGGTAGGAAGTGGGTTAACTGTAGTGTATGCTATAACCTTTTTTGCTACTTAATTTCTTAATTTTTTCAGACCCAATTGACGCCTGTGAATAGAAGATGTACTAAGCAAATAATTTTTGGATTTTTTTTAGTTCCCAAATCATGGCAACTTGTTTTTGTAGCTTAAGGTGTTTTGATATGTCAAAAACTTGGGTGTGCTTCCTGTGTTCTCTTTCCATTTCTCCATGAATATATATTTCTTTTACAAAAGCTGGTCTTCCATGCCATGATAAGATGTTCAATAAATATCTGTATATGCAGATATGAAGGATGGCTTCAACAAGAGAACTTTTTGAAATCTTTAACTACTCACTAGCATATGCTTTGTGTGAAACATTATGAAAATGCAAGTGTGCAACTAGTGTTAGGACCCTACCTTCTGCCTGCAACATCAAGGCTGCAACTAGTGTTGAGATAATTTATGAGATTTTGCATGATTGCTATGGTTCTATATGAGGTCTGTGATCAAGGCTCCCGTGCTTTTAGAACATGTCAAGAGACTAAATAACATAATATACTCACTTTTGGACAATATGCAATTTAGGTTGGTTTAGCAATGATGTATGATGTATTGTTGTAGTATATTGCTTCACTGAACCGCCTTTGCATTCTGTTAGTTCCGGATTTAGGTTAGTAAATATAGACAGGTAATGAATATTTTATCTGTTAGCATGAATTAAGTAATATTTTTGTATTTATAGAGATTTATTTTTATAGTTATTGTGAAGAGATGAATGGTTACATGGTGGTTTTCTCTGTAATGATGATGTATGATCGAAATAAAGCGTTAATAGAATGGAGAAAACAAACACATTTTTTGAGTATTTGAATTGAAAAGAGCGGGTTTTGAAAGTGACAATAAACCACTCCATAACCTCTTTTCTGGCACATGTTTTGACCTCAAGAACATGTCCATGGTAAACAAATAGTAGCCTCCATGTACTAGACCGCTGATGTCGATTATAATGGGATGTATAAGTGGAAAACTGAAATGGGTTGCTATGTAGAGCTGTATGTGAAAATGCAAGCAATATAACATTCTTCGAACAATATGTGCAATCTTAGTAGTCCCAAGTGACAATTTGTGCTTTTGAATAAGTTTTTCCAGCCTCAATTTGGAGCACATCATTGGCTTTAATACAAGCTCTTTGCCGAGATCCCACAGGAGTTCAACTTCTTTTATAGCACGTAGTACGTTTGGCTGTTGAATTTTTTATATAATTTCTTTTACTGCTGAAATTATTCTTAATTGAGAAAAAACTGAACTTCAATTTTGTGATGTCAACTTTTGTTTGTTTCATCACCTTGACAGAATTTCGGTGTCCTCGACTTTGAGGAGAGAGTGGTGGATGGGTTCTATGATGTGTATAATCTATCTTCTGATCCAGCATCTCGAGGGAACATGCCTTCTCTTACAGATCTTGAAAGCGATACCGGGGCCTCTGATTATGAGGTTGTCATAGTAAACAGAAAAATAGACCCTGCTCTGGAGGAGCTGATGCAGATAGCCCACTGCATTGTATTAGACTGCCCTACATCTGAAGTCACTCTGCTCATACAGAGACTGGCTGAACTTGTTACAGAACACCTAGGTGGTCCTGTACGTGATGCAAATATCATCTTGGCTAAATGGATTGAAAGAAGTATGAAGTTGAGAACATCTCTCCACACCAGTGTGCTGCCTATTGGATCTTTAAGAGTTGGCCTTTCACGTCATCGAGCATTGCTTTTCAAGGCAAGATGAAGTTCTTAAGTATTATTTTGCTCTTTTATTCTCTGTTTTCCGCATATCAATGGCAGGTATACCTCCTGGAAGTACAAAGTCATAAGTGACATGTGGTGCATATCCATTGCATAGGTAGATGAAGTATTGGTCATTATTTTAGGAAAATATTTATGGTGTTCTTTTTAGCCTTAAAAGGAAGGGGTTTCCTTTCCTTCTTTGTAGGTGAACTTGAACACTGATTCATGGTTTAGAATTATTTAGCTGTGATGTTAATAGGAGGAGAAAGTATTGCTTCAGAAAGTCAGGAGTGTGAAACCTTAGAATTTGTGTAAAACGACACACCATCAAGAAGCTATGAACATTTGAATTTGATCCCCAACACATTGTTCTAGATTTCTAAAACGAAATGCCTGCTCTTAGAACAAATAAGGATATCCTCAAGACTGAGTAATCAAGATGTCGGATTTGAGGTGAAAGTGATGCACCAAAGTAGTTTGGTGACAGGACTCCTTGTTTGGGGTTTGCGGGATCTAGGAACAGAAAATGCTGGTGAAGATATGAGATTTATAGAGACATGTGCTGGAGTCGGGATGGAGGAACTGCGAGTCCGCAGGTTCTAAAACAAGGTCATATACTGGCTTCCTTGAGGCGTTTTTGGCAGGAAAACATTAGAGGTTGAAACTGAACGCCACGTCTTTTTTCTTTCAAGAATAAATACAGCTTTATCCAAAGATAACCTTTACTTGCTAGTATCTTTCCTAAGGAATTTAGTAGATCATCTTTCTATTTATCTTAGGTAGTTATAGTTTGTATTCGTATATGGATTCACCAAGGTCCCAGCAAGAGTGTTATAATATGTGGAGTTGTGAAATTGTACTTCAGGCTCTTTTTATTTTGACTGGTTGGGGATTTTCTGAAGTTGGAGGTTTAAAGACAAATCTCAACATTTTCTTGATAAGGGCATGGTGCAGCCAAAAGTAGTATATATCAAACTGGAGCAAACCAACCTTAATTTGAACCAGAGATACTTCCTTTGAAACTTATAGTCTTTCCTGTGTTCAGCTCAAATGTGATCCATGACGCGAGCGAGTACCATGAAGTCTCGCTGTTCCAGATTTCCTTGTGTAACTGTAACCAGATGTCGAACAAATCTTTGTCAATGCCTACTGTCTCCCAGTTATATAACAACTTGGGTTGAAAGTGTGGCATTTAGCAAAAGGATTTTCCTTTCTTCCAGAGTTTGACTGGCAACTTTTTGTCAAGGCCCTTTACTATGCTACTAATGGTGTCAGATTATGCTGCATTTGAGCAGTTCCATTATTTATTTATTTTTTTGGATGCAGGCGTTAGCTGATAGTGTTGGAATACCTTGCAGATTAGTGAAGGGCAGTCATTACACTGGTGTTGAGGATGATGCTGTTAACATTATAAAGCTACAGGATGATAGGTAACAGCTCAAATATATATTTATTTTAGATAATGGTTCTTTTGTTCAAAGCCTGATTGGATGAGATAAACCTTGTCTTCCCTTATTATGTTGAAGAGCAGTATATGGAACAGAGAAGCATTCGTTGTGATAATATAGATAAATTGAAATGTGTCAAATTGTATGGAGGGGAACCTGTGGATACGTCTTCGTGTTTCTCAACTCAGAAAATCTTGAAAATTGTGGTGTGCCCATTCTCTTTCTTTTAATTTAGAATGAGCCAGCCCTAGCTCTTTGGACCTAAGAGGCTGGGTTAATCGGTTCAGTTAAATGGTTTCGTAAAATTGCGAACCTAACCCTATGGGGCTGTAGCTAAATGGGCCATTATTGGACTATGAGTCAAACAAGTCAAATTGCATATTTAAGATTAGTGTGTGATGAAAGCATCATTCTAGTTTTTCCCCTTCATTCTATACATTTGAATCACTGTAATATTAAAATAGCTAAGTTTCGAATTCTACAGGTTAATCTTTATAAATCAAGCAAAGAACATAAAAATAGGGAAAATTACCAAACAACTAGTAAGAAACTATTCATATAATACTATTATTGAAGACATTTGAGAATTAACATTAATTTATCACTAAAACCTTGTAATCAGTTAGTAAAACTGTGTACTGTGATAACAAGCTAATCTTTGGTTTTCTGGGAGGTCAGTTCCTGTTTAAAAAGTCCATCCTTATTCTGTTCATTATAAATGGGCTGAGACAATTATGATTATGAACCTAAGAAGTCTTAGGTTAACTGGGCTAGCTCATCGGGCTACAGGCCGTTTAACATCTGCAAGTGTTAACTATGTTGAGGGGTTGAATCTTGTTTCTGGGAAGATGATACTTTATTGTCGGCTAAAGAACCATGATCATAGTTGAATATCCTTCTTGAAGCTCACCTGGAATAGCTTTTACCATCTCATTCCTGGAATTTGTTTTAGGCACTTGCTACACTCCTAGACATACTGATGAAGTCGCATACTTTGTCGGTCAATTATTCTATATTTTCCTGTTCCGTATTACTTGAAGTAAATCATTTCTCTGGTGCAGTGAATGCTTGGTTGATCTCATGGGAGCTCCTGGGACACTAATCCCTGCCGATGCTCTTAGTGGAAGGGATACTCCTTTGAAGCCGTACAGTACACAGTCAAGTAGGCTTCACACTGCAGACACAAGAGTTTCATCAACTCAGCCTGGTTATTCTTTGGGTGGATATAATTTGCCTTTGGGTGCTACATCTTGGAAGCCACAAGCACTTCTGTCAGATGCTAGTGCTAATGATGGAGTAGGGACTTCTGGACTTCATGACAATGTGCCTTGTGCTAATCAGTCGGGCCATGGTGTGTCTCAGGGAATTGGAAGCTCATTATATAAAGGGAGCCGTGGACCCAATTTAGCAAGCGATGGTGCCAGGATAAATGTAAATGTTGTTCCATACAGCCCAAAAACTGCTGAAGACTCAAAAAATCTTTTCGCTGATCTTAATCCCTTCCAAATAAAAGGATCTGGCAAAACTGTTGTACAGAATGATCTTTCAAATGAAGCTGGAAAAATGCAATTTTCAAAGAATAATATTATCACTGGCCGCCCTCCTTCACCTTTGATGTGGAAAAATCGTCATGCATGGAATGATGTCCCTAAAGAACATGAATCTGGTTTTCTAGAAGGATCATCTGGGAAGAACAATGCAGGAACTAAGAAAGGCAATGCACCATCAGTTGTTTCCGGGAGTTCAAAACCACCAGCCAAAGCCTCTAAGGTTCCTGAAAAACCATTTAATAATTCTTCAGATAGACGTGACGGTACATATAATAACAACTTTATGCTAGCATCTGGTGAAAGTGGACATGGTCAATTGCCTCCAAGGAAAGATTCCAGGTTGAATAATAGTGAAACATATCTCAGGGAGGATAGGGATATCACTAAGAAGGATGAGCCTAAACTGGAAGACAATGGGAATGTCATAACCAGGTTGCATGAGGATAAGAAAATGACGACGGACAGGTTAAGCATGGGAAATATGAAAATGATGGGAAATGATGGTGCTAGCAGCTCACTTGATCTTGGTGCTAATTATGCTTACACAGAGATTGATGATGTTGGTGAATGTGAAATAGTCTGGGAAGATCTTGTCCTTGGTGAAAGGATTGGACTGGGTAATTTAGTTGCCTATCACTTTTAAAATATTCCTTAAAGTTTTAAATATCCGTGAAATCTTTCTTTGTGCTCATGATCTGACTTGTGGTTGCACTTCCTAAAACTGTAATCATTATCTTCATGCTTGGGTACTGGCTCCTTCTTTCTTATCTCCTTTTTTTTGCTGTATTATGTATTAAGTGTTGTAGATTTCCTTCATAATTCTCTCACATGTAGAATTTATTTCTATTCACTGTGTACTACCTTTTTCAGGTTCCTATGGAGAGGTCTACCATGCTGATTGGAATGGCACTGTAAGTTGCCTATATCATTTTGAACTTTTCAATTATTAAGAACATATATTGGGGTCATATTCCCATTTAGGTCTAATAAGAAGAAAACAGGTTTTATCAGGGGCAGAGCACAGTTGTTAGACCTGTTTAAGCATTGTAAATACGTGGCCCCTGTTGAGATAATTGAATAACCGTATGTTCCACTGTTATGTAAAACCTCACTTTGGCATGTTAGTTTATAGTTCTCTCTGTAGTGTGGGTATAGCAGGGACAGAGTTTATGCATCCATCCCTTTTGATACTTTTGCTAATAGTTTTCTGGTTGGTAGACATACTGCCATGCTTAATTTGGTTTGAAGTTTCAAATAGATGACAATTCTTTCTAATTTTACTTGAGTAAACAACCCGATCATGTCATTTTTAAGCATATTGAACCCTTACTCTGGATTGTTTGGTCAATAGGAAGTTGCTGTGAAGAAGTTTCTTGACCAAGATTTCTCAGGTGCCGCATTGGACGAGTTCAAGAGAGAA
>JAYDZE010256069.1:0-19685 GCA_034509125.1 Monilaria moniliformis
ACTCCCCCTTGAAAACCATTTTTAAATGTTCCAAGTCCTCGGCCACCAGCAAGGATTTGAGCCTTCACGACCACCTACAACACCAAGATTACCTCTACAATTCAGTCACTCTTGCATACCCGAGGAATCAAAGACATGAGCAAGATCCATGTCACTACCTCACTTTCATTAGGAAATACTTCTCGCAGTGCCTTACTGACTTCATCAACTGATCCAACAGCCACACCTTTTGGGACATTAATACCATGCTTGCCCATCAGCTCAGCGCCCTGACATAATTACATCACGTTTCTTAGACACGTAAATCACAAATGCATGTTTCAAAGAGACCTAAAAATGGTTACAGGTTTGGTTCATTTCTACCTTAGGGCTTTCACGTATCACTAACACCAATTACGTTCCAACTACAAGCACCCCAAAATTTGAAAAACAAAGACGAATTACAACAGCGTAGTTCGGATCAAAATTTTGATTAATACAAAAACAAATAGAAGGACCAAAACAACTCGAAACAGATCGCTAAACACTGAATAAGCTTGGTAGTAAATTGACTGGCCTGTGCAAAGAAGAGTGTGAGAGTATTTGTGTTCGAGAGAGAGAGAGGGGATATACCTGATACTCGTGTATGTTGAGGCGGCGTAGCTGTTGCTGCTGCCATTTTCCGGCGACGGATAGAGAGCGGCCAGCTAGTTTCCCGAGCAATCCTCTCACCATGTCTTTCTATAGTGTTTCCCCCTTCTGTTCAGATGGTTTCGCGAAAGATCGAACTGAAATATAAGATTCAGGGGAAAGTAAGTAAGTCGTGCGACAGAACCCTACCGGAGAGCGAGAGAGGTAGAGGCGCCGGCGGCGCAGAAACTGACCTTCGCCGGAGAGAAGAGAATCCACCCAAATACGCTGATTTTTCCGTTATGTGAACTTTGACCTTTTTGTTGTTTACTTATTTTGGGGAGTTTAAGTTAGTCATGCATTTGCCCTTTTCTTTTCTTGAGATTCGGAAGAAAAATGCAAACTCGGTTAATATAATGCTTAATACATATATAATATATT
Source organism: Monilaria moniliformis (assembly GCA_034509125.1). NCBI lineage: Eukaryota > Viridiplantae > Streptophyta > Magnoliopsida > Caryophyllales > Aizoaceae > Monilaria > Monilaria moniliformis. The sequence goes on from JAYDZE010256069.1 coordinate 1,051, forward strand.
ATACGCCTTAATCACTTGTATTAAATGAGCTTTTATGAAATTGTATATGCTTTGCAACATTATGAAATTGTATATGCTTTGAAAACTTAATTTAGTTATACGAACCAATTCATCAAAATACTTTTCTTGCAAAAGCATGATATACATGTGTTTGTTTCACTGCTGAAATCATGTAATACGTATTTTAGACATATATATGCACATACTAATATTTATTATGCAATTTCACTGATCACCAAAATTTCATTCGTAAAGCAATTATTAATTTCTGAAAGCATTAACTCAAAACAAGCTTGATCTGATATTAATATTTCAATAATCAGTTAATCACTCTATAAATTGATTATTCTCATATTAAATCAAAACTCAAATGAAAGTGCAACTTAATTGATTTACTAAACCTCATCTTGGGGCAAATTAAGGAGTCCCTTTATAAAATATAGCAAAATAATTTAATCAAGGCCCAAAGAAATTTAATTAAATGAGGGTCCAAATTCATTTTAGTCTAGGCCTACATTAGAGCCCAACTCATTCCCTTCTCTGCACTCTCTCTCTCTCTCTCTCTCTCTCTCTCTCTCGCGTCCAGCCCCGGCATTCAGTAGGTACTTTTAGGTGTTTGATGTTTTGCCTATAATAGGTATATCCGATGCTGGTGAGGGGAATAAGTATTGGAGTTTAATCAAACAAACGATGTTTCATTCAAAATAGGTAAGCAAGCTCCCTTTGTCGTAATTGCACCACTTATTCAGTGCTGGTATTTTTGCCCTTCACTTCCAATTTCAAATGATTCATCTAACATAATTCGCGCAACAAAACAAACACGTCTTCAACTGAAAAAAAAACTTAAATTCAAATGCACATCGGTTTACGGTTCCGACTTCCGGCACATGAACTATCGAAATATACATATAATATTTTCCTTTGCACCTTTTAATACTTAAAACTATAATAAAAGTTGAAATATTGTTAAAATGTACATGATTGAGCAAATGAAATATAAAATATTTCTTACAATTCAAGACATTGTTTTTTATAAAAAAAAGATATAGTTTCGATATTTACCTAAAAAAGTAAAAATTAAAATAACTTGTACTTAATCATAACATTAAATATTTGAATGTTATAATGAAGTTGTATTTGTATCTCGATTAAGAAATCAAAGGGATCCCTCCTTCTCCATGATAGCCAGAATGGGATATTATGTTAGTCTCCTTGACCACCACTACAAAATATTGATGTCGTAGGACTTGTTATTGAAACTTGGCTTTATATGTTTACTGGTTGAATGATACGTGTGATCAAGAATTTATAATATAAAAAAAATAGTATATAATGGTAATTATACATCTAATATTTATAATATTAAAATGTCTCATATTGTATATGCTTTAATCTCATCGGTTGATTTTTTTTATTATTGTGACGTGATTAAGAAAAGATTATGATTGCATAAAAATATTATATATTAATCTCTAAAGTTATTTTAATGTGCTACTTATGCCTTGAACATTATTAGTTGCCCCCTTAAAAAATTTATGCATGGTTACATCACTGCACTTATGAATTTTCGAACGAGATACACAATGATTTATAAATCTCAAAAACAGATAAATTTTGTCATAACATAACGGAAATATGAGTCATATCTTATCCCAAAATAAATAAAAGTCATATATATGCGTATCATGTATTACAATATTAGATTACTAAACTATCCTTAAAATTTAAAATAAGTAACATGACTTCTGGAATATTGCCATTATATCGTTGATATTTTCATTTTTTCACACATTTACAACATCCCTAATAATTTCCAGCAACATTTATCTTGCATTTTCCCCGAAATAACCTTTTACCTACTAAATGTCATTGTTTTATTACTAAAATTGTTCTAATCGTAATAAAATTAAAAATTATTTTTATAATCACACAATTTTTAAAATCGCATAAAAGTTACAAATCTTAATAAACGATATTGAAGTATTTATTGGTATATAATGTTATTATTAAGTACTTAGATAAAGTTCCAAACTGATGTGAGAACGTCTTTATATTGTTTTCTTTGAAACGGACTTCAGCTTCACATTCATACTCTACTAAACTAAACACAGATAGCAAATGGCTTTCAGAAATTAAAATTTCGACTAAATGAAACCAAAATTCTCAAACTTTTATAAACTATCAGGAAAAAAAAATCCAACTAAATACAAAAAAATAAAATAAAATTGGGTCATTACTCACTAGGACAAAACTTAGAAGTACAAATACTGTATATTTTTGTCCAATGTAATGAAATTTATTTTGACGCTAGCGCTCGCACATAATCTCTACTCCTTCGACCTGCGCTCGAGCCGCTTTCTCGCTCATAAAATTCGGGGGAAAAAAACAATTCGAGTTAGATGTCAATTCCCCATGAATCTGAATTACTCGATAGGTCGATAGAACCACAATGTGGACGAGGTCTGAGGCCTGAGAGGCTGAGATAATTCATGATCCATTTAAAAATTAATAATAATTTGAGATATATTTGAATATTTGACCTAAAAATTATATAGATCTATCTATGTCATTGATCTCACTCTGATACGAAGCAGCCATATCCACTACTATGATTTTAGTTATATAAAATCTTAATATATAATAAAAATTGAAAAAATATTTATATCGCATAAAATTTAAACAAATGTCGGCATATACAACTATACAACTATTTTCCAGTGTCCACATTATGACGACATGTATGACCATTTTTTCAGAACACACGCGCATGACCCCAATTACTTTGTTATACTGCTCTATTTACTCCATCATCGTTTCATTTCAATTTTAAAAATGAGGAGAAAGATCATAAAATATTTATATCAATGATAGGATGTTCTTATAATTCTTCCTCTTACACAATACTAATATCAAGAAACACTAAGTACACTTTAATATTCTCGCAGTTTCAGTTTTATTATGTAATAGGGACTAATATCACCACCTTATCGAATTCGATCGACCTGTATATGGTTAAATGAGCTAGAACTAAGAAAAATGCATCTGAATGTGATCCAAGTTCATAAAAACAGAAGTAAACCTTTCTCCAGAAGAAGAGGTCAAATTCAGAAAACGGGTATGCAATCTTTACTCTGAAAATCTCTCAGTTCCGCACGAACACAAAGAACACAACGTCGAGGTTTTATTCCCTAAGTTACCTCACACACACTTATACGCCAAGTTTAAGGGTTTAGTGATGACTTGATCATCAGAGTCTCTCCTAGGAGAATTCCTCCGGACCTGTTTTGCACCCGCTTGGATCTCTCGAAGGAATCCTCCATACTCATCGAAACCATATCACAGTGGACGTTTGTCGTCCACTTCACATCTCGTTACATCTCTCTTAAATGAATCATACTTGTTGTGGATCTTTGACCCGGATCCATTAATTGTGAATGATTTTCTATAAACCCCACAACAGGATGGACAATCTTATAAATGCAAATAATTCGAACAAATTTATTTGTGCCAACTATACACTAACAGAAGTTTACAAATAAATAACTGATCAGTTTAATCATTTCATGATTCCCCATATGAGCAAAATGGTAGTATTATAACTTGTTTAATAACAAAAGAAGGAAAAATAGTAAATTAGTAAATCTGACATAGCAAGCAACGTTTAATTAATAAACTGATCCGCGCAGTTATTAATGCATGAAATAATTAATAAATTCCTCCATTTAGGGAGAAAAAAATCGCCTATTAGGTTGCAGACTTGTCCATAGGTACTGCAATCTGAAATATACACGTTCCGACAGCAATAAAATATGACAAACAAAAGAAAGCATTTAAATGACGAAATTATATATAGAGTTGATCAAATAAAACTTGGATGTTACTTTCAGATGGATTGCATTTTTATACTAATCATTTTCTTTAAATGGCCCCATTGATTATCATTTAACTCTCAGCATGACTAAAATCTGATATAGAATGCTCATTTCTAATTTATTCTCTCTCTTATTTAATACTCATTCAAGTTTACATTTCTATCTTTTGACAATCTCTATCTCTATGAGTGTTCCGATCAAAATCGGCAAATACTTTTTTAATTTTATCTATTTTAACATTAAAATGCATAAAAAGTACATAATACTATCCATGCATAAAAAAAAATAGATACCCCAGAAGTTTAATAGAATTTTGGTTCGGTCCCACCTCTTGTCAATCAGACGACAAATATGGATAAAAATGAAATAGAAAAGGAAAAAAGACGGTTCTACCCTCGCGCATTCTCGAAATTCTTCACAAAGGCAATAATAAAATATGCTGGGACCTGGGTGGGGATGAGGACCCAAGTAGAACACCAAAACCTAAAAAGAAAAAGAAAAGGAAAAAGAAAAAAAGAAAACGACGACTACTGGAAATGCTTAAATACCATCCATTTTTACACATAATATAATCCTCACAATAGCGATTTGAGCGACCTAGCCTTGATCGCCTTTCTCACCCTTTTCCTCCCATTATCCCTTCTCTCCTCCTCATCGTCTTCGTCGTCATCGCCCATGTAGGAGATCGCCGCCGGCTCCATTTCAACATTTATGGGTATGCTACTATCGCCGCTCCTATTTTTCCGAGTTTCGCTTCTCCGCTTGCCCCACCGTGGCCCGAACCCCGAATAGTAGTAAAACTCATAGGGATTGGAGGCTGCCGGAGCCATCTTCGGCCTGGCCGCCGTCTTCACGGGCTTCTTGGCGGTGGCAATGTTGCTGTAGTTTTTAGCCATGGATAAGTGGTGCTCGCACAGCGAATTGCCCTTGGCAGATTCCCTCCAGCAATGCCAGCTCTTCCCATCAGTCTTGCAGCACAGAATAGCCTCGTTTTCCACTGGCGGCGGCTCAGGTGCCGCCGCCGTATCCTGAGCCGATAGCCGCCGTCGAGAACTAAGTTCCATATCATCCAAACCGAAAATGTATAGTAGAATAAGTAGGGTATTTCCGATCGGCAGAAATATAGGATCGTCGTTTCAGAAATATATGAGGACGAATAGAAGGGAAATTTTCGTGTAAAAACTGTAGGGGGCATAAACCCTAATCAAATTGTAAGAGACGATAATGCCGAAAGAAGCAACCAATGCAGAAAACTATCCAAATTCAATTAACAGTAAACAGATTACCTCTCAGAATCCGAAACGCAGTGCTCGGAGCTCCCGTTTCCAGCACGAACATCACTCCCATTCACCTGCAGAGAAATAATCCGATTTCGAGAAACCGAAGCACGGGGGAGAAAAAAATAAAGCAGAGAAAGAGAAAAGCTAGAGAGATTCAGGGTTCCTAATGCAAAAGAACAGCAACCAATCGAAGAATTAACATTCTCTGCAGAACCCTAGCGGTGGGGGCAGGAGAAAACCCTAGAAGAAAAGGCCGAAATACGGGCAGAAATGCAGGGGATAAGAGGGTGGCGGAGGCAGATCTGCGGCCGCGAGGGGACGAGAGATGATTTAAACTGACCTGAATGGGCCGCGGAGGAGACGACGGTGGCGAGAAGGTGATGGCGTCCCACGGTGACTGATTGAGCTGACAGACATGAGTTTGGAGGAGGGCACCGGCCTTCAGAGACGACGTCGCATAGAGCAGCGGAGAAATCTTAGCGTGCTTGCGTATTCTCATGGCGGGGGGCGGTTTGATGGAGGGCGTGCGAGGGGCCGTTGAACACGATGAAGTAGATCCAAAATTGCATTTATTATTATTTTTATTTTTATTTTTATTTTTCTTTTCTTATTACTGAATTTCCCTCTGTATATATATAGCCATATAGGCGTATTTAATTAGTGAAGACGTTAAATACTGAGTTACTATTTATTTCATAGTTTTTATTTTTTAAAGAAGCTAGTATTTATGTATTAGTTAATTGCAGGCTTGCAGGAAAGTCATGGTCCCACGGCCAATTGAACTGTGCACTAGTTGTATATATATTTTTGAATTTTATTTTCTGGTTAGAACTAAAAATACCGAGGAAAAATAAAAACAAATTTCAAATCCGACAGAGAACATCCAAAACTTCGATGTAAAGAGGCATAAATCGTCGGAAGATGTTATGTTCATGTATCTGAGACATAAATAATTAAGGTATGTCAAATCATTACGAAGTCGCGAAATTTGATATTTTCAAACTGCTCTTAAGCCCACAATAGTGACCAACGATGGTGTTCTTAAGCCCACGACGGCTTCCACCATGGCCCATGGTAGTTGAACCACTGTGGGTGTGGCAGAAAACCATAATACTCATTCTATTTAATTGTTATTTATTTTTATTCTATTTGTTCGCTAATTATTTGGCTTTTTTTAAAAAAAAAAAATAAAGAGTTGAAGCATTCAATTTTAGGATTGTCTTCAAAACTTTAAACAACATCATTTAATTAATTTTGAGAAATGTTGTTCATGTAATTAAATGTACACATCAACAAAAAAAATTCAACACCTTATGGTAACCAACTAGTATCAACCATATTACAAACTCTAAAAAATCACAGCAAAAAACTCTCAACATTAAAGATGAATTTTTGAAAAAATAAATAAATCTGAAAGTATTCTCGAAACATCAATATAAAGAGGTTAAAACAGTCGAAGGAGGTTGTGTTCGTGTTTCTGATACGTAAAGAAAGTATGACAAATCAGTATGATGTTGCGAAATTTGATTTCTTCATACTGTTCTTAAGCCAACGATGGTTCATTGCGGCAGATTTTGCATGAAATTAGTGTAAAATTATTAGTTTGAATTGTATGATAATAGTGTGCTTAATAACATAGTTTAGGAGCAAAATAATGTAGCGTTGACGATGGCAACCACCGCGGTCCAAAATGGCTTTCCACTGAAGCTCACGATGGATGCATCACCGCAGGTATGGCAGAAAAATCGTAATATTATGTTCTATAGTTTGCTAATTGCTTTATTTTATTTTCCTATTCTCAAATTGTAAGACACCGTATCATGATACATTACAACAGTAACTGGGGCCGATCGACTTATGTAGATGAGGATACGTCTTTTGCCTAAGTCGGGATGGGCCACCACCACTGTGGGACAAGATCGTGAGCCACGATGGCCACCACCACCGTGAGATACAATCCTGAGTCACAATTTATGGATACGATGGTGACTACGATAACCATCACCACCACCACCACTATGCCTTAAGAACTAGACAAGATTTTCGTTATATCTAATATTTTTAGTAAGTAATTTACGTATTATAAATGGACTAAGATTTATTTTTAAGGCATGATGGTTGAAGGTCGTCGTGGGTGCCATCGTGGGCTACGAACTTTGACGTTGTGTAAATGAAGTAAAAGGTCTCAGTGATTGATTATTTTTAAATCAATATAATTAACATTGAGCATACGATATTGATCATACATTGCTTTAATTTATCAAAAGGTACGAGTTATTCACAACCCAAAATAATTCCTGGTATCTTGGGCAGTGATAATTAATGTGTAGCAGTGCTAGTATTGTCATTATATAAAATCGTGTTTCGGAAAGACCTGAGTTGATAATATCTCCAAAAGGTGTTCGAAAAATGAATTTATTATACAAATTTGCACATTTGAAATTTATTCCAATTTTATTCCAATATAATAAATGAAGTTTGAACTAGACCGCTATTTGAAAAGAAATTAATTAATTAAAGCTAGTAGCAAGCTTGAATTAATTAATGGATATTAGAATTTTTAAAAAGAAGTCATATTCGTAATATGGATCAGGATGGATAGTGCAATATTAATTCTATAGTGAAATTAATTAATATTAATGGATTTAATTTAAGTTGGGCTCAAAATAAAAAAAGGTAAGCCCATTAGGAGGTCAATCCTAATCCTCATTGGAATTCCTAAAATAGCCCAACACCCCTATATAATAAGAGGTGGAAGACGAAAATCATAAGTATTACAACACAGAAAAATTGTCCCTCCTGTAGAGTGTGCTTGTGTGGTTTTTATTATCTACCTTGGTTATTAAAGTTTGAAGGATTATGGGCCCACACAATATTCAAGTTATAGGATGGAATAAGCTGGAAGATTCGACGGTTGAATTGTTGTGGTGAAGTGACGGGAGTAGCAAGTAATCTGCTAAACTAATCAGTACGAAGAATCTACTAAATAAGGTAAATATTTCAACTCTGAGCATGCCTAGATTCATTATTCACCTCCTGCTACCTGCCTTAATGCATTATAAGTAGATTAGATTAGATTGTGTAATTAAATATGAACATCATCTTATGAGATCCTTGGCATTAAGGGGATTTTTCATTGACCCGCCAACAATACTATGATAAAGTATTATTAATATATATATTGTCTATAAGTCATTCAAAAATTATACCTGATTTCACTAGAAATAGTTTGTATTATTAAGATTTCCAAAATACGAGTACATATCATTTGTGTAAGTTCGGGTCTATCATGGCGACATCACCCTATGATTATGCAAATTGGTTTGTGAAGGTTTCATTCCCTGAGTAACATGACGAAGTGTCAGTCTCCATCATTCACAATGAGGCTACAATATTACTTAATATAAAGCATTGAGATCATGTAATTGTGCTTGTAAAAAACTGCCCAATTTGGGCAATTTCTCAAGTTTTGCCACGATGGTGCCATAATGGTGCAAACAGTTTCTCACTCACGATGGTGACGGTCACCATCGTGGGAGCTCCTCTGTGGGCATATAAACATCACCACCCACGGCCACCCAACAATATTTTCAACTTCAAACACCACACGACCATCAGTTCAATACAAAATGAAGAACTTAAGTATACATGAATTTAAATTTAAATTTTGAGTTTAAAGTTAGGGATCTAACTGGAAGTTGTGGTTCGTGGATAAATTCTTCTCCAAACGACGATGTCGATGCCGCCTTGCCCTCGCATGACCTGTCGCTCTCAGTATCGCTGCTACTTATCTCGCCTGAAAACATCGGTCGCAGGAGCGATGCAATTGTCGTGGGTGACGACAGTTTGAAGAGTGAGAGAGAGAGAGAATCTGCTTTTGGGGAAACCCAATGCCCTGCCATTATTATTAAAAACATGGAATGTTCTTTTTATTATATGATGATGGGCCACTAAAGGGGTATTATAGTCTTTTAAATTTAACTGGTATGAAAAAACTCATACTTTTATAGGATAAGATATACGAGCACCGGGGTCCTCGCTAATTAGCAAGCATCTTCCGAGCACTCACCGAGCATATGAAAATATTAGCGAGCACTTAACGAGCAAATGTAACTCAATCGAGCGAGTGGAAAATTTCGAGACATTATTGAGCATACTTGTACTCGGTAAATTAGCGATCACCATGGTGCTCGTTAAATATCACAATTACAAAACATGTTTCGAGCACAAAGCCAAGTGTTCGGTCTTTTGGGCGAAATAAAAAAAATTAAAAAAAAATAATCTACGAAAAAATTGCGATAAATTACCGAGCACTGCTGTGCTGGGTAAAGTAATTTTTTTAAAGAAATTATTAAATTAATTTTACGAATCATCAAAGTGCTCGGTAATGCAAACGCATGAATAATCTCACCTTAATTTGGTGGAAATTTTGGAAATGTCCGAGCACAGAAGGTATCGGCAAATCGTTGGATTAAGAAGGTAGCATATATCATATATGTTCTGCTATGGATACTAAAAAGGAAGCATAACTCTCATTTCATGTATCTTTATCTGCTCTCCTTCACGCCACACACAGAGACCACTCCACCGGCGCGGCCCCGTCGATCTGGTGGTTGCTCACCGTCTTCTGCTAGTTTCCCTCTCCTCAATCTCTCTCGTCTCATTCTCTCCCTCTCTCTTTTATTCTCTCGCACGTCACACGCACAAAGGTCTGGCTGCCGTCGCTTTATCCGAGTCCAGTGACTTCTCTCCGGCACTGCCAGAGCTTCGTCAATGGCGGTACAACCCTATCTATCTCCGATTGTTAGCTTCTTAAAAAAGCGCCATGTTTTTAGGAGAAAATTTAACCAATTTGCAGGACAAAGTGGGTATTTTATATTAATTTTCAGTTATTAGCCTGGTGAAGAAAGTGAGAAATTTAGGATCCTTATAAAGTAGGGTTATTTGTCCTTTTCGATAAACAGTCAGGAAAAGTGGGAATTTTTCTTATGGAAAAAAAAATACAGAATAAGTAGAAAACAGAAAATAAACGCTCTTTGGCGAAAATGTAAATTTATTTAAAAGTCCGAAATATATCAATGAAAGTCTCCTAAAACACGAAACTAAAGTATTTATAGGCCTAAAACATTTTTCGTAGAATAGTTGTAGCATAGTTTAGTTGGTAAAACGTTTCCCCTTTAATTAATAGATCGGGAGTTCGAGTAACCTCAAGTTATAAGTATACATTCATTAAACTCGTCAAAACTAGACTTTTGATGAAATTCAAAATGTAAATTGTATGTAAATACATAAACTATGATCAAGATTTAATTTTTAATCAAATAAATAATTTTGGTAAAAACATACATAAGAGTTTCGAAATTTGGTATGAGATTAATTTTTGTTGGCTGATAACTCGATTTCTGGACTCAGATGGACAATCCAGTGATCTATTGTCTAGAGTCCAGTGGGCAATTTGGAGATGCTTTTTGAAAGCTCTCAATGGTGACTTTTTAGTATTGCATGGTACGAGAATCCAAATTCGAGTAAAAAAAGAAAAGAAAAGATGTATAGTTTCGTAGCATCAACTTTCAAGTCATCCGACCACTTCAAGTGACCAAATCCAAAATATATGAATAGTACATTTGGATTGCACATCGAACTTCAAAAAAATTGAGTTATTGGCCAACAAAAATTGGAAATATGTTGAATCTCAAAACTTACAAAGTTTGTGTGTTTTTTGCCCAAGATCATTTGTTTGGTTTAAAGCCGAGATTTAGCTATAAATTGTGTGTTACAGACAATGAGCCCTAATTCAAATCAAACTAAAGTATTTACTCAAAAAAAATCAAACTGAAATATAATATCATAAACTTCAATAACTATTCATGGAAAACAAACTAAGACAATCTCACTTGTCCTACAAAAGACCACGTTCAAATGCATGACTAGATCAGATATATATTGCCACTGTCCCTGATTTTGATTAACTGCATAACAATGGGTCTCAAGAGTATCTTGTTTGCCTAAAAAAACTTATTTTAAGTGCCAAGGATGGAGAGAGAAACTCATCACTTTCAAGATAGGAAGATATGACATTCCCTAAAGCTATTGAGTTGGAGTTTTAGACTTTCGAGACCAAAGGGGGGGCCGGACTCTGTACTCGGGGGTTGGTTCTTCCTCTTTCTTGACCTCCTCCTCGTCCTCCAAAACGTCTTTAGAAAACGCATCTGGGTTGGTTTTTATGCAGTTCTGTAGAGCTATGAAAGGATTCACACAGTCAGACCCTTTCTCTTCAGCTGTGCTCTTGAGAAAACAAATGAAAGCATCGGAGAATTGGCCACCGCATGGCCCACTTCGCAAGTGAGCAATGCAAGGGCATTCTAATGCTTTTTGTGCTTGTGCTTCGAGAGATTGGCTGCTGTCCTCGCCCCCATACGCAGCAGCTTCAGCAATTAAAGAATCGAGTGAAGGCTGTGCTGCATTCTCCGTTGATGGGGAAGCTGCGGTTCTTGAATCCTCGGCAGCTGCAGCACTCTGTGATTGGCCCATTACCACCTGAAATATGGTTAAGTATTTAGAGAAATCAAAATAAACACTGATTTGCATTAAGTAGCAATGACACGTAGGTAAAGAAAATTGGTAAGATTGATATAGAATTCAAATGGTTGGACTTTAAAAGGGACAGATACCACTTAAAAGGAAAAGTCATGCAATATCTAATAAGATCATAAAGAAGAGATTGAATATGTAGTTGATGATTACATCATTATCCAGTGAGAACGAGTTAGATATGTGTCAAGAGGTACCATTAATATGTTCAAATGAAAATCTCAATCCAGTGGAAACATCAAACATAAATGAAACTTCCAACTTTCCAAATTTGAAATAAACAGGTTGAGTACTAAGCAGAAAAACTATTCAAAAGTTTGAGCCTGAGCTGGAGAGTAACTAAGATTTCCTCAGGAAGCAAGACAGTTTCCCCTTCGAAGTCCCAATATCCAAGCCACGCGTCTCAGTACTGAAATCCAAGCCTTGCCTCCCCTGCGTAACGCAGAGTCGGCTCACTGCATTCTTCACCACCCAGTTCGTCAATGCTAGCAAGTGTCAGGAAGTGATCCGGGCAAGGGATTCATTCAAATAAATTTAATTCCATAATACATCATATACTATGAATATCAAGGGTTACGTGGTTTCTGATAATAGGAAAGTTATACAAACTAGTCAGCACTTGCATGGACAACCTAAACCCTCGAAAATAATAACCTACCATAAGATTGCAATATGGTATGCATATACCTAGCCCCCATATGTACCATAATAGCCATTTCAAGATCGAACCTCCGAATCAGGTATCTATTAGGCATTCAAGAGCATTTTTGGGATTCAAAAAATTATCCTTGCAGGCATAAGGCAAGTCACAAAAGATTTAACTCTAGAAATGGTATCAAGGCATTAAAATCCTCACTCTATTATCTCAAATCAAAAATTGCAACTGAATACTCATAAATCATAATCAAACTAAAGGTCAGTTTTCATCCCTAACCACTTTTCTTAATCATCCAACAACTAGCTATTCACATAGAAATGACCCAGCTACATTCCTGAATGAATTGCTAGACATACAAAACAAGCAAGAAATCAGTTACTCATAGTCGATGATTCACACTTTCAAATCCACGGGGACGCAAGCAAGACTAGTAAAACATATCAAGACAATCCATTAAGAAACATTTCATCGAACAGCTAGTGGCCCGTTTCAGAAAAAGCATCAAATATCTTAAATAATTCCCCTTATAATATCACTAGTGTTCAAATGTCATTCCTTTGGAGATATAGTTAGTAAGCTAAACTTCTAGCTAATTTTAGATTTCTGGGGAAAAAAATTGAAAAAAATCAAGAAGCGATGGGGCATCCAATCAACTGAAGGTTATCAGTAAACAATATTTACGGCTCACCTATTGACCGATGGAATGAGAAATTTTGAATCTCCGGGTGACTTTGTATGTGTGTGACAGAGAGATTATTGATTCATTCGGCGGGCTTGATAGAGATGAATGAAGTGGAAAACTATCGGGCTGTCGATGAAAATGTGATTTGTAGTGCGAGCTTCATTGACTTGTTTCCAAATCATTTTTTATTTTTCTCTTTTTATTCTGAAGTACAATATAGAAATATGCCTTTATTTTTTGTAAAAATAAAGAAATTTGCCTTTATCTACTTATTTTTTGTAATAATAGGTTCGTAAAAATTTGCCTTTATTTTTTGTTCAGTCTGCCTAAAAAAAAATTATGTACAATTTACAACATTTCATGTTCGATATTCATCCACTCAAATCACAATATTCATCACGCAACCAACTACTTTATTTTTTATTAAAATTTATACCGTTTACAATAGAATAAATATATCATGGATGGTGATAATATAAATTATATCCAAGCCCAGGACTCGGAACAAACTTTTGGTAATTAAACTTTGCCTGAGTTGAATTTCATTTGTTGAAAATCGAATTCATCCGGGAAAAGAAAAAGTCAATGGCTAACAAGGGAATTTTGTGATAACATGATCTAAGAAAAAAAGAAAAAAAAAGTTGTGAGAACATATTAGTGTTAAAATTTATATTTTCAATATAATTGAATTCAAGTATAATAAAAATTATTTTATTTGTTCACAAAAAGTATATTATGTTTAACTAGTATATATTTTTTTTTAAAAATTAATGAATAAAAGGTATTACTAAGGGTCTTGACTTGAGCTTTATAATGTTGATGCCAAAGGGCTTTTGCCTTTTTTATGGATCAAACGCTAGATTTGGCTTCAGCTTCGAGCTACTTCAACGAACGCAATGGATCTCACTAGGATACTTTGAATATTGGAGAGAATTTCTCAATTTAGAACTGATATGGATGACACTACTTATAGGTGTAGGAAGAATAAGGTTTGGGCTTGAGCCTATATAATATTGGACTTAGGACTGACGTGACACGATTTGATTGAGTTTTAAATATTGATATCAATATCAAAATTTGATTTATTGCCAAAAATTTGATATATATTTTTGAAATATGACACCATCTATATTAAAATAGATATTTAAATAAAAATAAAAATTAATAAAATATATATTCTCATGTTTATAAAATTTGTGTGTCTATAGTGGTCATGTCAAAAAAAAAATATATGAATATTAAATAAAACAATTGTGATATACATGTTAGAGACATAAAAGAGATTGTATAAAAATTATAAATATAGTATAGAATATGATGAATTTGTTTTGAAGTTTGTTTTTAATGATACATGACTCGGAATTATTGATTATTAATTGATTGTGTAAACAAATATTTACAGGCGACTACCAGTTTTGATACACTATTTTTCTCGCCGTGTGTATATATGTATCTGCTGTTTTGTAATATGAATGGATTATAAGTCTTGCTTATACCAGCTCCTCACCAAAGTGCAAGCGACTTGATTCTTTAATTAAGTCTAATAGAATGCACTCCTGTTTCTTCATTCTTCCCCTTCTATCTATTATTATATAATACGATTCTATAAATTATATGTCATATCATCGATCATGCCTACGTGACATCATTAATCTTTTATTTTTTTATAATAAAATCATAATAACGTCAACAATAATTATTTTCATGTCAAAATTAAATCACAATTAAACTCCACCCAAACCCAATTTTCCTAATATATCCGATCAAATCATAACAATATATTACACATATATAGTCCACCAAATTCCGTAATTCGAACTTCCTATCGGTGCTTATTTTACGCATAGGCAGTTCAAATTTTCCATTCCTATTTCTGCTTCTTATTTACTCATTTCATATGGGTTCTTATTTACGAATAGGCAGTCTAAATTTTGGTTAAAAAATATATAAATTTCTCACCATTTTTTTCTTTTTGATTTATATTTCTAATAATTATTATAAATAGACAATAGAAATTTCTCTCATTCAATATTAATTTTATATGAAACTTCACCAAATGAAAATATCTATAAAATGGATATTTCTATTCTCTCATCTAACAAAAAAATCAAATATAATTATACTACAATTACCTTAAATGTGATTTGGCTAATTAATTAGTTGGCCCAATAAATAGTTATATTTTATATAGATAATTTTAATTTAATACAATTTCCAAGTAATAAAAAATATTACTATAGTTTTTAAATAAAAAAAGAAAATATACTACTTTTAGTTGTAATATAATATTATCTAACAAGATACTCGAACAATCTAAATTGGCATGGCGTCCTGTAAATGCCAAATAAATAGTTTATTTAATTTTTCATATTAATACTTTGTTGATGGGAACCGGCCGTTTAAGCTAATGTGCGTTGTAAATATGTAATGTACATAAGTGATAAATTATCAGCTTGGATGGCTGTTTAACAAATAATTATTGGCATGGGTTGTTTCAGCATATGATTTATCCCGTAATAAATATACAATTAATAACAAATGATTCGTCCTCTATTTTATTTTAATCATCATTTGATTTGTATTAGTCATATAATTTAGAAAAAAATAAATCTTATATTAAATTTTTAGTGTTCATTATAGACTAACGAACCTATATAAAAAAAATTAGATGTACTGTTAAAACATATTGAAATCTTATGTCCTACATCAAACTATAATAGAAAGATTATATATAATATTTTTATTTTTATTTTTATTTTGAATATTTTGTTATTTATAATTTATTATTAATAGTGATTGATAACCAATTATTGTTACAAATTTTTATATTTTATAAATGAAACATATTCAAGAAATTAGAGGGTATTATTATATGGGTTTATGAAGAGAATGAATAGTAAAATCTCTTATAATAGAATTTAGGACGGATACGAGTATTTAATTTTTAAATGGACTCTAATACATAACATAATTTCTCCATTGGTTTTCGACAAGCTACAAATGATGCTCAAAAGTTAAAGGTGGTTAGTCAAACTCCAGACGATATGATGCTCACATGTCAGTTTTGTTATTTCAAGCTATAGACAAGATGCTGCTCAAAACTCAATTCTGGTTTTTTAAACTCCATACGAGATGATGCTTATTATTCAGTTATGATATTTCAAGTTCTAGACAATATAATACTTACATGTCAATTGTGGTTTCTTTCAACCTTCAGATGGTGATGCTCCGAAGTCAAATGTTCATATTGAATTTTGCTCAAATGACAAATATAGTCTTAAATTATATTCATCGACCAATTTAGAAACATGTACAGAATTAACAAAAAAATATACGATTAATATTAAATGTGACTAGGGGTAGGAGTTCGGATACCCACAGGTACCCGAACCCAAAATATGAGGAAGGATGTCAACCGATCCTGACCCGTAAAACTTGTCGGGTAATCCGAATACCCAATTCGAGTATTCGTACCTGACCAATCGGGTACCTGACTTTTCTATTTTTTTAAAAAAAATTGTATAAAATTCAAATGTCTCTTCTGAAGCATTACAACTAAATCAAACTCATCGAACAAGCTCACAGACTAATAATTAATAATGGAGATTGAAATTCAATTACAACTAATTTTGATGCAAATTATTATATTAAACATGCCATTTAGGTATTCAAACGGAAGTTACATATGGAATCACACATACACAGCCAATAATCCAGTCAGTACACACACACTGACACACATTAAACATGCCAAATTGCCAATCAAATTTAAATTAAACACGACTCCCAAATAATAATTTAAATTTGAAGTTCATTATCGGGTGCCCTATCGGGTAGTCGGATAAACCTGATACCCGATATTATCATAGCAACTATACCCGAATCCCGAATTTTCGGATAAGGGGTACTCGTATCCGACGGGTATCGGGTTGGGTACGAGTATATCCGATATCTGGTACCCATTTCGCCACCCCTAAATGTGAAACATCAGTCTTTCATCATATCCTACATCAAATTTACATATATTTTTTCTTCTGATTTTTCTAAAATTTACAATTCCACATCGATTTTTTATAAAACTTCGTTAAATGAAAACCGATAAAAAGGAGTATTTTGATGGTAGTAGTTAAGATTAATATAATCTCCGTTCAAATTACAAACGGACGTCCGCATTTACTCAATAGAATGGCGAAATCTCATTCATTTGTAAAACAATTACTCAAGACGATCCACAGAAAAAAAATATAAATCCTACGATTGAAATTATGGTCAAATAAATTGACGGAACCATCGAGTTCATAAATAATACTATAATAAATAACAATAAATTATTAAATGTGGCATACATTTGGCCTTAAATTTGGCAACTTTGTTCACCAAACCGGACCCCACTTAGAAGTCTCTATCCTCCCAAAACCCAATGTGATATACTTTTGTTTTTTCTTTCAAGAATACAAAAATAAAAATCAAATCTTTAATGTCACAACTGCTGCTTTAATAGCTGAAATCTTCTTTCTCACGCTTTCCGTCAAATTCCGTTCCTCGTTTTCAGTTTTCTCTTTCCAAAGAATTTCGTGCAGACCAACTGTGAAGAAAGCGAAAGGCTCTGTGGTGTGGAAACATTGGAAAAGAAAGTAAAGGAGAGCGATTGTTGAAAGGAAAAGTGAAGTTGTATATTTGAGTTCTTTGTTTTGATCATCGGAAATTCTGTTTGATTTTGTCTTTTGGGGAAAACGAGATTATTTGGGATTTTCCAGTGGTGAGATGTGGAATGGTGTTGATGAGCTGTGGGCGTCTAATATCAGCTGTGCTTCTTGTTTTTCCGATAGCGAAAGGTGAGATATATCAAGTTATCTTCTCCTCTTTCAATTTTATAATGTTTTATTTGATGCTTTATTTTTGTTTGTTTTTTTGAAGTTAATTCATTTTCCTCTCTCGAATAAAACTTTCAGAATTCTTGTTATTCATGCGTTTTCTTCCAATAATATCTAGTATTTTCGGTACATAGATGGTCACTGGTATATGGTGAATTTGTGGAATGAGTTTAGGGGAATTTTTATGGGATCTATTTAGGTAAAAATTTCTGGTTTTGAATATCTGACTTACTTGTTTATGCTTGAAGTTAGTATTTTATCTGAGTACGTGCTGCTATATTTTGCAGTGTGAACATTCCAATTCTGTCTGTGTTAGCTGTTTTCTGAAGAATTCTTTCCTGCAGCTTGTTTTCATGATTGTTTAGTGGGATTTGATTTGTTTTTAGTTTAACTTTATGCTTGTTCAGATTCCCTAGGGAGTTGATACGCTATGAGGAATGAGAAGCAGATTGGAGAACAACGGAGTCATAGAGCTCGTACTAGGCTGGGAAAGATAATGCAGTGTCTTTGCTCCAGGGAACAGTTACATGCAGTTGAAATGGTCCCTTCTTTAGCCAAGGATAGTTCGGCTAGTGTTCATTCATCGCAGCCTGGAGAAGCCGAAAAGAAGCCTGATACCGGCAACATCGAAGAAGCTGAGACATCACTGCGAGAAAGTGGTTC
This sequence comes from Monilaria moniliformis, assembly GCA_034509125.1. NCBI lineage: Eukaryota > Viridiplantae > Streptophyta > Magnoliopsida > Caryophyllales > Aizoaceae > Monilaria > Monilaria moniliformis. The sequence goes on from JAYDZE010256069.1 coordinate 19,671, forward strand.
TTTAAACTATGAGGT
>JAYDZE010256180.1:0-19680 GCA_034509125.1 Monilaria moniliformis
GAGGCCTTTTAAGGCCAAGGGGTATAGGGCCAAGGAAGTACTTGAGCTCGTTCATAGTGATGTGTGTGGTCCAATGTTAACTCAAGCTATAAATGGTTCTCAGTACTTCATCACTTTTATTGATGGTTACTCGAAAATAGGATATGTCTATTTTAATGCGTCACAAGTCAGAATCCTTTGATAAATTCAAGGAATTCAAGGCACCTGTGGAGACATTTCATGATAAGACAATCAAGTCTCTACGATCTGATCGTGGAGGCGAGTACCTTAGCAATGAGTTTTTGGACTATTTAGCTGATTCAGGGATTCAATCCCAGTTGACTGCGCCTGGCACACCTCAGCGGAACAGCATTGCTGAAAGGAGGAATCGAACACTCCTAGAGATGGTTCGGTCGATGATGAGTTATGCTCAACTGCCCACTTCGTTTTGGGCCAATGCGCTGGAAACAACGAGCTATACCTTCAAAAACTTACCATCCAAATCAGTACCTACAACACCACATGAATTTGTCCTTACAAAAGATACACATAGGAGTTGGGAACAAACTAGAAGACTCAAGGTTGGAATTTGTCTCGTGGAGAAGTAGCAAGCCAACGTTAGTCTTGGAGACTAATTAAAAGTAAGTTCGTATAAACCTATAGAAAGCATGATCGTAGGATTTAATTCCGCTTAATTTTCCGACGTGCTTTTATGCGTTCTAGTTTTGTAGGAATTTATATGAGAATTGATTTGCATTGTTTTCCCATATTATTCCTGGATAGATCTCGAGTAGGGGATTCCTTCACTGGAATTTTAATCAAATCCCAACACCATCAGGGAAGGATTGGAGCATGTAGCGTGATGGTGCGCTCTGGACACATTGCACTACGTATAATACACTGATGGGACTTTCACCCTACCGTATCATCTTTGGCAAGATCTGCCATTTGCTGGTGGAATTGGATTATAAGGCATTCTGGGCAATGAGAAAGCACAACTTTGAGTGGAATGGAGATGGGCAAGCTAAGAAGCTCCAACTGCAAGAGCTAGATGAAACAAATCTAGAAGCCTATGACAATGAAGTGCTCTACAAGGAGAGGATGAAAAGGGCCTACAAAATGCTATTAAAAGAAAATTGTTCAAAACAAGCCTAATATCAAGTCATACAATTTCATCCAAGTCCTTTTCATTCCCGATCCCTCATTCACTTCATCAAATCAGACCACCAAGTATTAGCATGACCCCTAAACTCCGCAATTGCTAACTTGACTTTATCCCTCTCGGCAGGGTTGTAGAGGGAAAAGATCTTCTCCACTTACATCTCCCACTCCAAATAGACTTTCAGATGAAATTTTTCATGGAACTCGGTATAGTTAGTTTGAAGTTGTTCTTGGGGTCACTATAACTTTCCTCATCTTGATCCCTCGGGTTCCTCCCCATCTCATCTTCTTTATAGCCTCCATAGCCCATATTCTTTCAATCATATCGCCAGTTATAGTGTTGAGGGTCTCTCCCTCTCCTATCTCCCTTACCATAACCATGGTCATGGTATCTTGGTTCATTCCTCCAACTCAATCTTTTCCCACTATATTCTTCCATGCTATAATCACTCTCTTCATATTCACTTCCCATTTTCGGATGCCCTCTTTCACACCCATGCAATCTAGGACCACCAAGAGGATTCGGATGTGGCGTAAGGAGCATTTTCGGAGACTTTACTCTTCGTGAGTTTTGTTAATTCAAGGTGGCAACTTCTCGACATTCGAATTGGAGAATGGGGATGGTTCACATTTCTCCCTTATTGGAGAGGAATTATGAGAGTGTGGTTTTTTTGTTGGAGCCATGATGTAGATCACCTTCAAAAGATCAAAATGAACAAACCAACAATGGAAGAATTCCAAACTAAGGTTAAGAAATCAACACACATATGCACAACCTTGTGTATTCCAAGCAAGTGCAATGTGAGAATAATTTGCCAACAATTCAAAACAATGCTAAGCACACAAAAATTATAACGCCTGCTAATAAGTAGAGATAAACAAGATAGTGAAAGATAGACAGGGCACAAGGAAAGAGCAATAAATATTCAAAACAAGACATAACGAAAGAAAGAAAAATACTATGAGCTGAAAATGGGTAGGAATTTCAAGCAACTTGTAAAAAAATTCAACATAGATTACCCAAGCCCAAATTATATGACATTTGGTGGAAACAAAAATCAAAGGATCTACAATAAGAGTATGATAGTGCAACAAGTCAAGTTTTCATTTGCTATAATTTTTCTTTGTTTCTTTACAAGATATCAAAACAGAGCACAAAATGGGGCAGCAACTTCACGAATTTTTTTGACCAACCAAACGATGGAATTTTTACCCAAACTCAGCACGAAATGAGTTCGGCGACTATTTCCGAAATCAAGAGTATAATGGACAAAAATAGTGAGTAAAAGTTTCAGCCAATCACTTACTCCTTACAAAAACAAATTTTTTTGGCTATGGTACCAAACTAATGTGAATCTACCATGAAACATAGAAATTCCTAATGATTTTCTCTTATAAGAACCCAAAGCAAAAGGAAAAAAAGATAGGGTAGATTCAAACCACAAAAAAAGTTTAACTAGAGGAAAAGGTTGATGGTTTAAAGAGATGAAGAAAGTGTTTATGAACAAGAGACATTTCTAGGACCAAAAACCTTAACCAAAAGAACTGAGGCAATTCTTGGCTACTTCCACTAGAATAATCTCTTGCAAAGCTCCACAATCTAGCGAATATTAGGCTATTTGCACCTTTTACATTGATTTACAAGCTAAACAATGCAACCATATCTACAAGCATGGAGTTCAAAATAAGGATATCAAGCTCAACCTAAAGAGAGAACTCTCTCATGGAGATTTTCAACATTCATTTAAATCTAAAAAGTTCAATTGAGTCTTCAACCTCTTCTGTAGAAGAGGTTGACTTCCAAACCAAGGCAAAAATACATTGATCTAATATCCTAACACCTTCGGACTGTAGAGGCGTATAGGGACACGGTCCGCATAGCAAGGTGTACCCACCACACGGTCCTACACGGATCGTGTGGTACCTTCGATGGCCTATCTTTTTCTCGCCCGGGCTCTCGCACGGGCCGTGTCTTCATGAGAGTCTGAGATTCGGTCAATATGCTGACTGTGGGGCCTCCGAGTAACTCTTTTGTTTCAAGCAATGTCTTCCAAGCAACACATTCCTCATTCTCAGACTCTTCTTGCTTGGTGATCTTCAAAATGGCATTAGCCAATGCTTCTTCTATCTTTCTCATCATTGATCTCGTTCTTGGCCTCCCGATGTCCACCAATAAATCCATCTCGTGACGTTGATCACTTGTGATCACATCAAGATCGTGTCTTTTTCATTTTGTTTGCTCTAGGAATGACACATTAGTGGGGCAGGAGCAGGTTTGGAAGGTAAATAGTAGGATGGAAGTATTGTGGAGAAGGATGACGTCGAAGCCAATATGAAACCAAATTTTAAGATGGGAATGCACTAAGATACGATGGAACCCCAAGTCAAGACCCTCAAGGCTCACGGTTGAATGCATGACAAAGAGAATAAGAGTTAATTTCTAGCCGCTTGAGCAAAACATCTGGACCTTATCAGAGTATCTCTCATAATGGAAGGCTTAAGTTATGGCTTAGGCATGACGCGAGTAGGTAGAACAAAGATGGAATGGAGTGTTGGACAAATCGTGAAGGAGAAACGCTTTGGGCTAGATGACGGGACACAACAAATGCAGAGCTGAAATGAGATAGGGATGGGAAACCACCTCGCCTTAAAACTCAGAATGGGATAGACCCAGATCCACCCAATCGACTCGGATCTAGGACATGCTACTATAGGAAAAACAGTTTTAGTTGATGAATGAGTCTCGAGCCTGATGAACTCGAACATTTCCATCAAGGATGGAGTCTCTAGGCCCAGGACGTGTTTGTTTTTGGCCAACACCCAAGTATCTCTTTGTAAATATGTCGTATTTCCATTTTATTCATCACGGTATACTACCTAAATGACCGTTCAACACTTCATTTTTTTTTTGTTTCTGATATGTCCCGATTCAGTCTAATATTTTACATTCTAGTTTTATTATAAGTATCCTATTCGAATGTTTTCCTATACTTTAATTTATTTCGTTCTTTACTTTATGTCCTGTTAAGTTTAGTAGACTGGAAATGAAAGATAAAATATAAATAAATTTGTAAATAGTCAGTTCTTCTTGTATTTATAGGCCTCGATCTAGAATAGTGTTGTTGGAGGAGCACCGATCAAACTCTGACCTGTGGTAGTGATATTCTACCTATTTGAATTTGTATGTAGTTGTTGACCTGTCACTATCAGCGTCTGCAACCTTGTACGAGAATCTTTACAATATAGAATTTGTTCCACAGAGATGTTAGAGTAAAGAAAATCTCGTTTGTAGCAATGAAAGGTTAGCTAGATTGATGTTAGCTGCATTGGACTTTGTTATGTAGAAGTTAGTTGCCTAGGAGCTGGCTATCTAGGACATAGCCATGTTTGGATATAGTTATGTCATAGGTAGCTGGATACTTCTTTTAGCTGATACCATTCTAACTGTTTTCTCTTCCTGGTATTTGTTCAACTCATCCAGAACTGATACTTTAATAATCACTTGTCCCTTAATTGAATCCTTGTAAGTCAAAATATGCTTAGCCTTCTAATACTAAAGTTATGACCTATTACAGCTTATGATTCATCATCAACAAGGATTTTAGTATCAATAAAAACTTGTAGGTTGTACCAGAAGTTTCCCAACAATTTCTTCTTATATGATAAAACCAAAACCTAGCTATTTAGATCCATTACAGTTGGTTTATCTATATGGTAACCATAGATAATATCAGAACAAGATTAATAGAAACAAAGTGGACAAAGAGATATTGTCATCAAGATTGTTTGAAAGCAAGATGAAGCTTTTCATTCCAGATTACTATGTAGCTAATTACCAGTATGTTTCAAATAATGAAATTACATTGGCTAAATAGATTCTGTTTTGATGGCTCAACTTCATTTTTGTTAGTTGCTAGTTGTTTCTTCTTCTCATCTTGTAGCACCATCTTCTTTTTTCTCTCCTTCGTCTTTCTAGCTTTGTACTCATCATCCGTTTCCTTATCGTACATCTGGAATATGCGAGCTTCTAGCTGTTTGTAGCCAACGAAGTTGACAGCTGGGTCAATTCCAACTTGTTCAGCTATGTAAGTAACTTCTTTGGCTTTCAGGCACGATTTCTCTCTGGCTTTCTTTGGAGACTTAAAGTGCGTTTTGCAAAGAGCTTTGATGTCTAAATTTTTTTCATAGACAGCTCAAAGGATCAGTCTCATTGTCGAATCTTTGATTTCATCTAGCAACCAAGCTTCAAAATCTTGATATGTTTCTTTTTCAGAGTTCCTGGCAATCTAGTAGATTTCGCAGATGAAATCTTCCTTGGTCATTCACAAGTTTACATTGCACCCAAATGGGACCCATTTGTCTTTGTGTTCCTTGAAGCCAAGGTCTGGATCAACAACTTCGTGTCTCTGAGGATGGACTCTTCATTGGTCATTCGCCCTAGATCTAGAAGTTCTCGTCGATCTAGTAGTAATAGCAGATGAACTCTTCATTGATTATCCCCCAACGATTGCAGTTGTTTGTTCTTGCCTTTTCTCTCTGAATTTCTTCCTCATTTTTGGCATCACCGATTTGGGTGGAGCTTGCTAACGGTGCATTCGAGCAAGAAGTGAGTGCGGTTGGGCTATATTCTTAGCTGAGAGGTGGAAGTCTACTTAAAGTGTCGAATTGATTTGCTAGAACCTCTTTAGCCATCTTCTTGAAGTGGGCAACCAATTTCTTCTTGAAGTTGGATATCTTAACATGAGTTTCGTTCTTGGTTGTGGCAATGGCATCAGAGGCCAGCTGTGTTGCCTTGTTGTAGGAGATATTGATTAGGTTGTTGTGTTTCTGGTAGAATTTAACTGTTTCCTATGTTTGCTTATCCAGAGCTTTGATCACTAGGTTTTCATGCACTTCCATAACGTGCTCGATGTGATCGGTGAAAAATGTATTATTGGATATAGATTTTCTTTTAAGCTTAATGATGGATTTCTTATGTGCATTAGCTAGGTTGTTGAGCTCTTTGACACAAAAAGTTTGTGAACTCATAGAAGGTATAGCGACTTCAGCAGATATAATTTTTCATCCGGCTCTTCGTTGGCTACCTAATTTGGATCAACAGCTATGACATTATCCAACAAACCATGGATAATGTAGTCGAGAAGTTTCATAGTCTCTTTGATGTCTGTGATGTCGAAACACTACCTAGCATGTTTTCTAGATCAATCACCTCTTAGAAGTAGATGGATCTATTGTCTCGGTCTGCTAATGGATATGAAAAGTCTTCAAAGCCAATGATGCCTTGAGCTGAATTGTTTGCTCAACAGCAAGCATGTAATTAGAGATAGCAATGAACGGGTGATAATTCGGTATTGGGCTTGTTGACGTAGTACACTCAGGATTGTGAAACCCTTAGGGGTGGTGGTTTAGGCGGTATAGTCGGGGATTCTCAAAAGGGTTTGGTGGGTAAGGACTAAAATTTACATAAAATCAGGATATATAGTAAGTTCAAATGTGGGGAAAATCTTAACTATAGGTGTGGCTTGGGAAGTAGATGGAATATCAGTATGTTTTTTTATACATGCTCTATGGAATGAATTGCCTATTAGGGTGGAGAAATTGATTATTTAGGCGCTAAGGTCGGCTATTATGTAGCTGAGGTTGGATGGGATGGTTTTATGACGATTGGCGAGGGAGTATATTCTGGATATTCAAGATTGAGGTATTGGGTTACCTTAGTTGAAGTCGATAGATGAAAGATTTTGGGCCTTTTTGAGAGAGGGGATTTGTTGTTACTCTCCATCCTCAATCGTAGGAGTCATGTGGCTATCTTTAACAAAATATAGCCGAGTGATTTGCAACCAAGTCCTTTTGACCTTGAAGGATAGAAGAAGAGGTTGGGTCATCATTTGAACTAACTCATCTATTTTAATAAGTATATCACTTACCTCCTGAGTTGCTATTGCGATAGTTTTTTTCTAAAGTATGTCGGGTTGTATTGAGATAAGTCATGTTGGGAGCTAGCTTCCTCTAGCTTCTCATCCACCAAATGGTGGGGGCCCCGTTCGGCTATCAGAGAGGGTTTCGTTAATACATCAGTCGGCCCGTGGCTAGCTTTGGGAGACTCGGCACCATCAGTGTCTCCTTTCTTGCTAAGTTAAATGTCGAGAGCACGGTTGGTTGTACGCTCATTTTTTAGCATTTCAAGCGACACGTTAAAGAGAGCTAGGTTGCGTTAAATCAGCTGGTAGGGTACCAAAGTGAAGAGAATCACGGCCGAAACTTTAATGTTGTAGTGCATGCTGGTTAACACTGCATCTGAATCGTTTATAGTGTTCGACCAACCTATTCAAAAGAAGAGTTCCTTGCTGAATTATTCTGCAATGTTGATTGTAGCCAACATGCACTGCTGGATAGAGCTGATCAAGTTGGACGACCCAAAAAGTTCAATGAGGGAATTTTTTCACAACCATGAATAGTGCCCTACATCTTGGCTTTAGTTGATTTTTTTAGCACAGTTGACTGATATGGTCCAGAGTTGATCAACATTTTGTTCATCTCCCCTTGAATCTCTTCGGTCGAAAGTTGATTCGTCAGTCTTAGGCTGGTGTGAAGGAGATTGAAGAGGCGGCGGATGCATTTAAGAACATCTATCACATATTTCTCTTCACAATATAGGCTTTTGATCACAACTTAATATTTTTGTTTTTCAACATTGAGATTGGTAGATCTATAGAACATCAAAGCTTCGTTGGTGAGGAGAAGTTCCAGTTGATTATTGAGAAACTTCTTAAGACCATGGAACTCGAGGTCTTGAAGAACAGAGAAAATTTATGGGTTCTCGAAGCTAGAGAAGAAAATGGTGCATTCAAGGTACGCTAGTTTTTTTACTGGAGAGGTCGCTTTGGAGGATGTGGCTTTGTTGGATTTCTTTGCAGTGCTACCTTGAGCTTTCTTGGGTGCCAATTTGCAAAGAGAAGTGATAATCTTGATATGGAAATTTGGAGGTCATGAGATGCCGAAAATTTTGCAGAGTAGAGCTAGAGATTTGGAGACGAAAAGGTTTCAAATGAATAGAACAACTTCTCTTTATGGTGCAAAATTTGATTGAGAGTGTTGATACGCGTTGTACGTGGAGGTAGTTAAGGTATTTCAACGTCCCACACGCTTGCCCATTTCTAGTTTAAGTGTAATCCGTATTTATTACATCTGTAGGCTACAAGTTCTTTGTCATACTTCTCTAAGACTTATAGAGTAAGTTAAGAATATTTGTTGAATATTTCAAGCAAATCATTTGAAATAAATGCTTGAGATAAGACTTAAGAGAAATAAATGCAAGCAATAAATTATAATCTAACCTGTCAACTAAACACAGTAGTCAGCTAATACCTCATTAGCTGCTCAAAATAACATATTGTTATTCCCTTAGTTGTAGATTGTAAGTGGTTGGTTTCTCCTTAAATCAACAACTACTTATGCAACTCGGTTGTTAGTTGATTCTCCCATGAATTAGCAACTATCTACTTAGTTGGATTGTTGGCTTATTCTTTTTTTCAATTATCAATCATTTTCTTCTAGCTCCCAGCTGCCTTAGCTTCCGGATTCAACATCTCAGATTTCCACATAGCATGTTGAATCAATCTTCAGGAAGTGCCTTTGTGAGGATGTAAGTTCTTTGAATATTGGTGTGAAGTTTCTCAGCAATGGCATCCTTATTTTCAACATGATCACATATGAAGTGATGGAGAACTTCCACATGCTTGTATGTTTTATGAAGAAATTAGATTCCGTGTGATAGCTACAGCGCTTGAGCTATCACAGTAGATTGGGATTTTGGATGTCTCTACTTCATGATCTCTTAGCTATTGTTTCAGCTATAATATTTGTGAAAAAACAGCTACCTACAACCATATATTCTGCTTTTGTAGACGATGTAGCTATGCAACCTGAAAATTTTAAACTTTAGGTGTTAGGGTAGATAATGAAAAGCACGCTTTGAGCTACTTGAATGTATTCTTACTTCCCAATTAATGAGAATAAGCTATTTCGTTGCATTAGTTTGGCTTTTATATTATGTTGATTTCATTCAAGTACTTATAAATGCACAAACGAGTACAAAGTCTTCTGCATTATAGGATAAATCGTGGTCGCGTCATCACTAAAGGTTCTCTCACCCAATGTCTTGCAGAAATAAATAAGAATTTCACAACCTAGATAGGAAAAAGACTACATATCTTTACGATTACAGTGTCAGACCTAAAGTCACCTAACTTTGGGATGATGAATGACACTGGTGTGGTATAGCACTGAAAGAATTGTAGTGAGATAAGTCCTTCTTGCTGTGCACTAAAGGATGAGATCTCGAAAATTATTATTTCTTAATCTTTTCATATAACTTTGAACATACGAAATTAATTATCCATTTTCTTAACTTGCCAATAGGTGAGGGTTTTCGTAATCCAAAGAAATCCTGACATCTTGGGCAACGGTAACTAATGTCTAGCTGTGCTAGGATTGTTATTGCATCAAATTGTCTGCTAAGCCCGGGTTGATAATATCTCCAAGAGATGTTTGAGATAAAGGTTTTATTGTATAGAAAACTGGCTAGTTGGAATTTGATTCCAGTACCATAAACAATGATATCTAACTAGACAACACTTGGTGAAAATATATTAATTAATTAAAACCAACAGAAGATTTTATTTAATTAATGGATATTAGAAATCTTAAACACAAGAAAATAAATTACTTAAAAGGAGTCTGGATTATTCGTAATTTGGATTTGGGCTGGGAGTTCAATATTAAATTTATATAGTGGTACAAATTAATATTCTATTAGACTTATATTAAATTAAGGACTTAATATAATTAGAAGAACCCAATAGGAAGCCCAAGCCCAAACCTTCATGGATCCCTAGCCTGGCCCATGATGGAATTTATAAATAAGGAGAAACTAACAAGAAATCAAATTTTATAGATTACACCACACCCACACGTTCAAGAGAGAGTGGGTGTCTACCCTCTCTCTCTTTTCTCTCCAATTTGTTCTTCTCTTTCTCCTTTCAAGTCCCAACTTTTGATAGTATTAATCCACACTATATTCAAGACTACATTCCATGGGAACATGCTAAATGATTCAAGTTAGAATATCAAAGATCGTCACGTGGAAGAGGAGCAAGCCACCACGATCTTTGGAGATTGATTGAAGGTAAAAATCCTAGATCCATAGGAATAGCATGTGATTAGGATTTTATTTTCCAAAAAGCATACCTTAATATGCGTTCTACACTCGTATGATTTAATTGAATGCATGAGAAATCAAATTCTCTACATTATGCTAGAGAGATATTGGGTAATGAGAATTCCTTCACAAGTTTTCCACATCATTTTTATCTAAATTTGCTCTGAGTGCTTTCTTTTCCTTGCCATTTAGTTTAGAGTAATCGACTTTGAAGTGCACTAACTTTCCACAGTTCAAGCACTTATCTTCTTTGATTACGATGCCAAATCGATTGGGCTTGTTGTTAGCATGATCTTTTCTTTCTTGGTTTCTTGAGCCTGGGCAAGAATCGAAATTGTCTCGATGAAATCTTCTTATATAGTTAAAGCTGGTTTCCACGCTGGTAGAGTATCCAATGAAAGATGTATATGCAAAGTTTTCAAAAGATCTGTTCATGCAGGCCGTGAAACATAATGAATAGTCCTATTAAACCATTCTCTGATACAGCTTGTTGGTCCTGTACCAGTAATTACTGGTGCATAGAGGGAAATACACAAGTTCAAATTTTTGTTGTTTTTGCTTAAATTTAATCCTGGATAACTAGGTTTATGGTTGGATCCTGATCACTAGTATAAGCTAGCTAAGATAGTTAACTTATAACTTGTCCAAGTTGTTGGCTTATAAAGAGTGGTTAATAGTTAGCAAGCATACTGGTACCTGAGAGTTTATCAGTTAGACAAGTAATTGTCTATATGCAGAATGTGGTGGCTTAGCAACTCGGTTGTTATGAAAATATTTACTTAGTTAATTATCACTTAGTCAATGTTAGCAATAACTAGTTGAGTGTGTCAGCTAGTTGTACGATGTGTGATGTTTGTTGTGCGTGGTGCGCTGTTTGTGATGACCATTCAATAAAATTTAATGTAAATACAAAATGTTAATAATGCACGGAGTTTTACATGGTTCGAATTATACGTCCACGATTTGGTCAAACTAGATAATCCACTAACTATGATCTCTTGCTTTCGGGTGCAAGGTAATTTCTTCTTGTTTATTGGGTTGTTTCTTTCAGCCGACAAGATCGTAACATTTTCTTGCCTACAAATTCACTGGTCGTGACCGATTCGACTTTTGCTTTCAAATAACGAACACTTTGTCGCATACTCTCTATTTTCTACCACTTTAGTCCTACTTTCTTAGTAAGGGGTAAGGTTAAATGAGGTTTCCAACTATGTGAGTGAACCATTAGAATGAAGAACGGTATGAGATTCGGTTTGCTCAATCTAAACTTAGGTTGTGTACAACTTGGGCTTAGATCTAAGGGAATATATGTGTGATCATAAGTAAGAGTTTGATTAACACTTTGATGTTGATTCCTTTTTGTTACTTTGCTGCTATAGTACTTGAGTTTTTTTGCGTTCGTGAGAGCGTTTGAACTTGACAGCGCGGCGTATTGATAACCTTCAAAGATTGATGATTTTTCTATATTTATAGGCATCAATATGGAATAGTGTCATTGGAGGAGTGCCAGTCAAACTTTGGCTTGTGGCAATTAAATTCTTCCCATTTGAATTTGTAGGTAGTTGTTGACATCTCGCTATCTCTGTCTACAACTTTGTACGAGAATTTATGCAGCATCGAATGTGTACCACAAATGTGTCAGAGTCGGAAGATCGTTTTTGGAAACTGACAAAGTTAGCTAGGTTGATGCTAGTTTTGTTGGACCTTGTTGTGTCAAAGTCTGCTGCCAAAGAACTGGCTCTCTAGGACACAGCTATGTTTAGATATAAATATGCTATCAGCTGATAACTTACCGAACTATATTCTTCTCTTTTGTCTTCTCTTATTGGTATTTCTTTGAGTCCTTATTCGATGTTTCAACACTTAACCTATTTTCAGGTCTAGCTGTTATCTTCTAAGTTGAATATCTGAAGTGCTTGCGAAACTGATACTTTATTGATAATTTACCCCTTAATGAAATCCTATAAATCAAAATATTTTTCATAACAATTGAGATATGACCTATTACAGCTTATGATTCATCATCAATAGAAGTTTTGGTATAAATAAAACACTTAGATTGTACCATAATTTTCCAATAGATAAAAAGCTACACATAATTAGCATCATTTTGTTAATTTTTAAATATAAAATATAAAGTTATCTTCAAATTAGTTCTTGAGTATTAATACAAATTAAACATAAATAATAAACATTAATCACAATCCTTTATAGAAACATCTTCCGATATATGATATATTTTTAAGGTCTATGACCAGTAAACGCTTAATTATAAGTAAAATCAATTGTGGATTCAAAATATAACTAGCTAAATATATAACAATAAAGAAACATAAATATCAAGTATTATGAAGTACTAAAAAAACTTAATGTAATAATTTATTAATTGGTTGAAATAAAAAATAAGTACGAGTCTATGAACTTAAAAAGAACTTTATTAATGGCAGTTATCTTCTCGGTACCATTCTAAAAGTATCAAGAGATAAAGACACACGTACCCTATCAAATAATGAGCATATCAATTGCCAAATTTGGTTGTTGTTTTAAGATAACATGGACTTGATGCGATGACTGCTCAATAAATTTTCACATTATATTCTCGTTAAATGTCAAGATCACCAAAGTGGATTGAGAAATAAGGCAAAAACTCTATACTTCCAAATTAGAGTTTACAAATTCTCAATTAAAATTTATTAATTAAAATTACAATTTTATTAGAATGGAAGCACCATAGCCCCCAATGTACAACCTTTCCACTGTTTTTTTTTTAAGAATAAAAATAGGTGGGGTAGATTGAGATTTTATCATTTGTTTAAAGGAGGGGCCAAAATATGTTGGCTCGCGGTGGGGCCGCTTGCATGGTTTTTTTTTTTTTTTACTAACTATCAGTATTTTATTCATAGATATAATAATATTATTATTGTAAATGTTAAAACTTTAAAATGTCATTGTAAGGAGATTAGGTCATCTTAGCCCATAAAAAAATCGGCCACAACTTTACTTTTTTATTATTCTTTAAGTTTATATTTTTATTTAAATTGAGATATTTGTTAAATTAAAATAAATAATTATAAGTTTAAAAAATACTTAATTAAATTCTAAAAATTATTTAATTAGTTCCTACATTATATTAATTAATTATCAAAAATCACATAAATGAAATTACTAAAATTACATAAAAATGAAAATTACCCAAATTGCTTAAAACAAAAATTACGTCATTTAATATATATTAAATATATTTTATTTATTATGTTAATTCTAAACAATTAATGGTCCTAAATACAAATATATTTAATCTATTAGTTTCTCGATTCCATTAATATATGGCTTATTTTTCTTTTTAGACCATTTCATGTAATAAGATATATTTTTTAGAATATTTTTATTGCTCACACAATTTTAAATACTAGTATATGTTACTCTCACTTTACATGATCTTTTAGCTCTTTCAAATACTTATGTCCAAAAAGTGAGCCATAATTAGTAGGAGGGAGGGAGTAATATATTTCTTTGGTTGATCTTTGAGTTTGACTATTTTGGATGATAATTTTTGATATAAAATAAGTGAACATTATAATATTTGATAATCGAAAATCAAATTGAGAACAATTTGAAAAAATAAAATGAAAGTTAATTGATCCAACTGATCATTTTAAAAATATTGAATACTCACCCAACATTGCGTGAGGTAATTGGAAGCTAAGTTATAGGCTTTAAATGAAATTAAAGAAAGAACATGTTAAATGTTAATTATTAAATAAAATAAAATAAAAAACAAAATTTAATTTAAAAACTGAATGGGCAGCCGGCAACGCCCGCCGCAGCGGGACGCTTAGCCGCGCATCGCAAACTGCCTGGTGGCGGCTAGCCACGCATGCCTTCCATCCCTGCTGCTCGACGGCTGCCGCATTTGGAGATGATTTCCGGCGGCGTTAGTGATACCCTTATATTTACTAAAAAATTATATTTGAAGTTATTTTTGTGGTGTTAATGGCTATTATAGTGTTTCGAAGATTTAGTTTACTTTACATTAGTAAAATAACCATTTTTCTATTGTTTTCTCTTTTATATATCTTTTGGTGGGCCGACGACTCTAAAGGAGCGCAACCGAACTTCTATTGCTGCCTTCTTTCTACAATTGTGGATCGGAGGTGAACAACGCGATACATTTTACGTATTATTTTCTTTTTTTATCTTGTATATTTATTTTGAATATGATTAATTATTCTGTATCTTGATTACTTTATAAAGTTATTTTAAAAGTCAATCCCCAAATATCACGATGAGATTAAAATTTTAACTGTAAATAGTTATTTATGTTTAACGTCACTTTATATGATAATTAAAAAACTAACATATTTATAAATTATTGGTTTTATGTAAAAGGAAAAAAGTTAATATATGGGTCGGATGGTAATGTAAAGAAAATTGAAATGGATGACGCCCACTCGTTCCTTTTAGTGTTATGCTGGTAAAATAAATATATCGTTTTGTAAGGATGTAAATATAATTTATATTTAAACATGTATGATAAAATTAATAATTTTATATAAGATTGTATTAACATGAAATGTCCCATTGTGGAGTAAATATGGAGTTGATGATTGAAGATTAATATATACTCTACATTTTACATGGAGTAAATTTATATAGAGTAAATTTTGGTATGATGGAATGAAATGAAATGAAATGAGAATAAAATAGAGGTAAAATAAAATAGACACAATAATGGAATGGCTAATTCCATAGATTGAGGAAGAAATGAGTAATTTAATCTAATGAAATTTGAAAACAATAATTTTTAAAAAAGAATTCATACCAAGTAAAAGAATGAAATAAAGATAGAAATTACTATTATATTTCTTCCTCAAATAAAAATAGTCATTCCCTTTCTCATTCTACCGTAAGATAGTTTGAACCTATCGGATTGGATAATTTTGGGTTGTTATTTTCCCAACATGCGTAAATAGCGGGCTACCTCATTTAACGGCAAATTACATCCGTGACCTTCCCTGAAAAATACAACACCTCTACGTAAAACGTAATTAAAATATTAAAATATATATTTTTATTTACATGCATGTCTAGTTAGTACCGCGACCAACTATAATCGTGAGATGACTTAAATGAGTCAGCATAATCTTGATTATTCTGGATCAAAATGAGTCAGCATAATCTTGTTTATTCTGGATCTACAACATGCATTGAGTTAATCATTTCTTAGATACTCCTAATCAGTAGAATCACAATCTCATGATTGAGATGTTATAAATTAGAATAATACCAATAATTATTAGGTGAGGACTTAAAGTGACTTAGGGCATCAGCTAATTTTTCCACTTTTTTCATATTATTCATGAATTTTTATCTTAAATTTTGAGCACTCACAACAAAGGATACCGATATTTGCCCTTTTCTTATCACTATCTATAGATCTCATCTTTTATTTTTTTATTATTTCTTTTTTATTTTAATAATTTGTATTTGTAAATATTTAGTTATATATTTTTGTTCATTTTGGAGTCAATGTCAATTTGAAAACATTAATTCAAAAACAAAAAAAAAAACTTGAAAAAAATTAAACTACTTTACTGCATCTGCCAACATCAGCGGCTCGTTGCCTTCCACTACAGTCAGAGCCAACGGCCCATCATTTTACACATCGTTGTTGCACATGCTCTTAGTCTTATGTGTTCACATAGAATACTATTGATGACCTTAGTGTACAGTTGGTATTAGGTACGGATATTAAAGAAAAATATGAATTCATCTTGAGTTAATATTGTTTTTTTAGTTATTATGGACAATTTCAATACGATTTATGAAATTTATTCTTTCATTCATTTAGTAAAAAAAATCCAATTTTAGTAATGTGAGTAACGAAATTCTTATATCAAATTTTCAAATTGATAAAATATGCCACCAAAAACTTGAAAGGGACATTAGAATTCGGAATCTAGTCATTCATATCAGATAAAGTCTCATTTAAGAACGCATTAGGACCGCATCTAATTAAGATTTGTTAATTTCTAATCAAGATTTAGTAATAAGTCATAAAATATGGTCTTTACATGAGGACGTCTCACAAGAGACCACCACCTCTTTACGTTAAGATTAAGCAAAGTGGTGAAATTTGAGATTTCTTTACACAAGGTACCCTTCTCGACTCTTTTTCTTTCTGATGACAACAGATGTTCTTCCCTTCTGCAAAATCCTCAAATTGTAGTGTCATTTTAGTAATGGTAAGCCAAAGTCAATTTTTTAGATCATGTTGGATTGTAGATGCAAAAAAGTGGAATTGGTATACTTTTTTTTGTGCACAAACAAATGATTGAGTCATACTCAAGAGTTTGAGGATCACAAAATTCTTTTAGAAATATAGACATATGTAGAGATGTGTTCAAAGAAGTGAAATTTGAAGACTTGAAGATTTGTAGAATATTGTAGTTCTTCTTTCATTCAATGTAAAGAGCCCTATTTAAAGGGATGTACAATCTATCAAAGGAAATAATATTTACCAAAACTTACGGGATCTATCCTTATCCTATTACAAATCAAATCTCCTCTTGATATGGTTCTTGATATGGTTTTGATCTTGCTAACAAAATTGGTATTCAAAATTCCAACTATATGCAATTTCCCATTCTGAAAAGAATAAGGAAATAGTTATATCGACAGAACAAACAAAAAAGGCTTGCAAGTTAAAATGCTATGAAGTCCCTGTGATAGTTGTTATAACTATAATAGTAGCAACAATAATAATGGATAAAAAAATATAGTATCATCAATTGCCCCAAAATTATTTTAATCACATTTTTAAACATATTCTTGTATATAAAACATAATATTTTGGGCCTTGGCATCTAACATTTAAATAATAATACAAAAATATCTCGAAAAATCGACATGTCTCGCTTGAGTAATGAATATCAATCTTATTTCTAATTTCAGACTATAAGTGACACGTAATATTTTCATTTGGAGACATTTGCAGATATTATTTAAATGTTAAACATCAATAATATCTACGTTTTAAATATTGTGGAGAAATAGGCTTAAACGGTAGAAATATATGGGATATTTTAAGAGTGAGTGGTCCAGTGAGGAAAGGGGTGAGATTCACGTGACAATCCACCCAAAAATATATGGACAGATGGAAGAGGCGTGGAAGTGGCGTTGGGTTGGCCTGTATGTCATCCCTCAATCTGTTTTGCAGTTGGAAGTTTCCACACTTCTCTTGCTATCTTGCTTTAATTGACGAGGTTTAGGAAATAGGATTGGTTTCGATAACCATTTTATTTAGTTCCACTCAAGTTAATGCATAGGTTTTTAGATACATTATTCAAGGTTAATAGACAATTAATTAAACTGACCCGTATAATTATATATGTGTGATTTGATATCACACAATAATCTCGAATTTGATACTATTGTACGACGTGGAGTCATCCTTGAAATACTAATAAAATTCCTCAAGTTCTATAATCTGTATCAAATTATAATCCAGTTTCCACATTGAAAACATTATTATGCATTTAAGTGAAATATCACATTATAACACACCAAAAGTCTAAAAGTAGAGTTACGAAAATCATTATTGTGGTTTATATTCTTTCATTCGTCATCGCTTTGCTAATATGTCATTTTAAACGAGTTAAATATGGGATCATATTAACTGGAAAAACTATAGTTATATATTCAAACTATTATTTCTTTTTAAAAAAAATATCTCGAGTTATATATATTTATATTAAATATTCGAATTATTGACAAATTATCAAACATATTCTAAAGTATGCATAATCAACTAACAAAAATGTTCTAAAGTTGAACTTTCAATAACGAAAATATTACACAACTCGTAACAAAATTATCAATATTATTACTTAAGGTTTAGGCAGTGAAACGTCGTTGCTTTAGTTAGCTAATTTCTAATAAATTCATGTAAAATTTTACATCATCGTGAACCAGCCACTTAATCTTTTTATGGATGGAAATTGAATTTCGGGATATTTATTACTATTGTGATAGTTATGGAAATTAATTGTTATGATATATAGTTTGGAATATTTTTATTAAAAATAGTTTGGTAATTTTTAATGATAATTATTAATAGTTACGGACATTTTATAAAAAAATAAATAATTTGGGTATTAAACTGTAGTGTTCCCTATGCAATAGAATCTTTTTTATGACTTGGGGTAGAGGAGTGAAAATTGAACCCATCTCTCGCGGTGAGACTCCATTAGACAACATATCAACAGTCTATTTAATATAATTTTCAACCATTGGTTAAATTTGTCATTTATTAGATACATAACTGTGATGGTTAATAATAAAGAAAAAACAAATTCCATCAAACAAGCGAGGGACTGCGCGTTAGCGAAAGCCGTTGCTTGTTGGGGAAATACTTTGATATTAACTAATATCACTTGCCAATAATTAGGAAAGAAACTATATTATGATGATTAAGCTTATTTTAAAAAATTGTTTTTGTTTTCGTTTCAACTAATCAATAATATTATTGTTTTGAGTATATAGTATTCAACACTCCATTATTTAGGTCTCTTTATATTAGTGTTCCAACATAATCATATTAATAAATCAAGTTATATTAATAATATTCATATGAAAATAATATTTCTTTCTATCTGTTATGTATTACAATAAAACTTTTAATGTGTTAATTTTGATCATACATATATCATATGATGGAGATTAATTTAATTACTACTAGGCAATAAATATTTTATTCAGTTCCATAAAAAAAGGTTTAATGGCATGTAGTGCGAGTTTAAATAAAAAATAGTTGGTTTATTATGAGTAGAGATAGAGTTTCACTTTAAAATAGCATTAACAATGATTACAAATATGGTGCAAGCAGAAAATAGAATATGTTAATTACATTTCATGGCCTGTCATCTGGATCGAGTATGTCCTTTGGATCGAGTTGGTATGACTTTTGACATTCAGATACAATCCTAACCTTCTATGAAATTTCAAAATGGCCCGAGATAATTTATTGAAATCGAAAGTATGAGCTGGATATACAACCTTATTTTGTAAGATTGTGTGGAAACAGTTTATTATAATCTATGCCATGATTTTTGGACAATGTTGCAGAAATGGTCCGACTTTTAAGACGGGTTGCAAAAATAGCCCAATTTTCAAAAGTATATAAAGGACTGATTTCTAGTAAGAATAGTGATAAATGTACATAAATTGTACATACATAATTTGATTTTTTAGGTATTTTATATTTAAAATTAATTTATAAATATTGATTAATTTATAATAAATTAATATATTACATATTT
>JAYDZE010256291.1:0-19678 GCA_034509125.1 Monilaria moniliformis
TATATATATATTTGAAGTGTAATTATAAATAAAAAAGATGCTCCCACTAAGCAAAGATGATATGCTTGAGGTCGGGGTGGAAAATTAAATTGGTAGTTGGACCATTGCAACATTTGCTACACAACTTTATTATTATGTTAATTAGCCTCTTGTTTTCATACCTCTTTCCCATCACTATCTTGAAAAAAAATTGGCTCAACTTTTTAGGAAATTAATATTCTATTAATTGAACCCACTTCTCAAATTCAAGAAAAAAGAGTATAATTTATAATATTGGCCCCTATTTTTGTATATAGTCATTTATGCACTGGGCATTACTCTTTTTTGAAAACATCTTAGAAAAGAAAAATTGATTGTACGTAGGAGAATTAAATTATAATGTATGATTTGAATGACCTGAAATATATTGATTAGTTTTTTTTTCTTTGAGGGTTTAATTAAATAAAAACTGATACGCAATTAGCAATGCAAAAAAGATACCATAAAGAATATATAATAATGTCTTATTAAAAAGAAAAGATAATAATGTGCAATTTACACATTATGTCTGCTAGATTAAAAAAAATTAACAAAACTATTCATGTATGAATTAATTGTATGCGCTGCAATGTTGTGAAAAATATTTGTTTTTTAGGGATTAATCTAATAAACAAATTGAATATTCATTTGGCTCTATGCTAAATAAATCTTGTGGTGCAACCCGGCCTCCTTAGAGATTTTTAATATAATTTCGTATTTCTTTTTAATCTTTTACCTTAAAAACATATATATTAATTATGATTGTGATCCTTTTTTAGGGAATTTGAAATATTTTCTTAATAATGAGTACTGTAATATAGGTTAGTCCATTCGACGCAATCCCAATAAATTAAATAAAGTTCTGGTTCAACCAGTGCAAACATTATTGAGCCAATCATCGGTCGGGCTGGAAAATATTAAAATTAATTAAAAGTACTCCAAACTTAATTACTTTCTATTAAATCACATTCAATTTAATAGTATATCATATTCGACAAAACTATGGCTAAGTTTGAGTATACAGTGTCCGGCAACAATATTCAATTTCATATCCCCTTTCTGTTTAATGTTGAATAGTGATTGGCTGCACATGAATATTTTGGTGTAACATTTAATGAAATCTTACTTCGAAAATATAGAAATTCAGAATACATGTATCGTGCATCTATGTACCTTATATGTATATGTAAGAACTATATATAGAGGTTCTTTCTCATGAGAACACAATACATTTTTCGTTAGAACACTATTACACTGCATTAACTAACGTATAAAGTAATTATATTTGGCGAAAATAATTAACTGAATTAAAAAAAAGTAGCATTTTCCCTTATCATTAGATTCAAACTCGGATGATGTATTCTTCCAACAAAATGTGTTCACTGTAAATTTTTCGCGATCAAATGGCTGAAAATAATTGTTATGTTATCAATTTAAAATTTTATTTGAATTTCATCTGATCTATCTACTCTAAAATTAGTGACTCAATTATGAACTCTTTAAATTTGAATTTTGAATCGCAAAAAAAAAAAAAAAAAATAGTGATTGTTATGCAATAATGGCAATAATTATTGTTTGCTAAAGCTACCAAAGTCAATCAACGCAAACTTTTCTTACCAAAAATTGATCTCTATATTGCATGTATTAATTTCTGAAATAGAAAATAATTTTACACTTTATTTTACATTTTGTTAGTTTCTGACATCAGATTTGAAATTCATTTGAGTTTAAATGTTTTTCAATGCTCAATATTAGATTAATTGAAAACATTATTTGAAGTAAATAAGGAAATATCTAATTAGTACAACTGTCAACCCAATAACATTTCATGATATCATAATTAGAAGTAGACATCATTACATTCATACGAATTTCATCATTGCGTGCGTTTAACAATATTATTATATGGTTATTGTATTACTTAAATAAAATATTGATTCACATTTTAATTATTTATTTATATAATGATATAGAACATAAGGTATAATGATATATCAAAAGTTTGGGTAATGGTATAATAACAGTGGTATTGCTACGTAATGATATTGGTTTTATGAAATAATGAGGATTCACAAATGTTATAACGATATCTAGTATGTTCCGTAATGATATCGGTATTGCGTTATGCTTATATGCTTATTGTTGGCATTCACACATTCTCATCAGTGTGAACTATATAATGATGGTTATAAATTATGTATATAATACTAACTTTAATCACATATGATGATATAGTAATATAAGTTACGATGATCGTGGATGTCTGTTTTTTATAGTTATGATAATTTTGAATTAACATGTTAGTTGTGTTTATAGTTACGATAATTTTGAATTTTCAAGAATGAATTTTTGTTAAGATTATGAGAAATATGCAGAATAATGATAGTAGACTGATTTAGTGGAGTAACTACTCCGAATAATACGCCAACAACAAACAATAAAGCACTATTATAAATTAAAAAATATACTTCAGCATAACATTGAATTTAAATTATCATAATGTTGAACGTAAATCATCATAACGCTGAATGTATACCGTTATAACATAAATTGTGGAAAAAGTGGATACATTTCATGAATTTCGTTAACTATCGATAATAAGTAGGCGATCAACATTTTGGTGTTACAATTATACCCTTATAATGATTTGTTAATGCTGATATAATGTTACACATTTTTCTTAGACAATAGCCATCTATTTTTAAATTTAATGTATTATATTTGATCTTAGTTATATACTAAAAATAAAAATTGAGTAATATATAATTTATTTTAAAAGTAAACCTCACCCTCCTAAAGGTCCAATGTAACGTGTTCGGTACGGTGATTTGGATGGTATGTATAAATGTAGACTGTCATATATTTATTATAAGGTCTCAAACCCCCTATATATATATATATATATTTTATTTAGTTTCGAAAAGGGGTGATGAAATTTGAACAATAAACCTTTCAAATCCTTTCTATTGAAGACATTTTTCACCTATCTAACGTTTTATTACCTCTAATTTATTTTAATTTGTCTTCATGTCTGTCATTTGAGTTCACATTAGAGAATCACTAAGGATGAATATAATTTTGTCACTGATATGTAATTTTTAAATATTCTTTATTCTTTTGTAACCATTGAGAATACTCTGCAATCATATATAACAACACGTGTCACAAACACTATATTTCTCTGGCTAAAACTATAACTGCCACGTGTTTTACAGACATTTATGTGTGACTTAAGAAAGACAAAATGTAATCATCAATATCTGTGAAACCATTGAGAATACTCGGCAATCATATATAACTGTAATTACCACGTGTTTTATAGATATTCATGGGTAACTTAAAAAAGACAAAATGTAATTATCAATAGCAGTGAATACAAAAAATGATTCTAATGTCAATAGCTAACTGAAACTGCCACGTGCTTTACAATAATTCATTGGTAATTTAAGAAATATGAAATATAATCATCAATATCGGCTAAAACTGTAACTGCCACGTGTTTTACAGACATTTATGTGTGACTTAAGAAAGACAAAATGTAATCATCAATATCGGTGAAACCATTGAGAATACTCGGTAAT
Organism: Monilaria moniliformis; assembly: GCA_034509125.1. Taxonomy (NCBI): domain Eukaryota; kingdom Viridiplantae; phylum Streptophyta; class Magnoliopsida; order Caryophyllales; family Aizoaceae; genus Monilaria; species Monilaria moniliformis. The sequence goes on from JAYDZE010256291.1 coordinate 3,600, forward strand.
CATATATAACTGTAACTGCCACGTGTTTTACATATATTCATGGGTAACTTAAGAAAGACAAAATGTAATCATCAATATCGGTGAATACAAAAATGATTCTAATGTCAATAGCTAACTGAAACTGCCACGTGCTTTACAATAATTCATTGGTAATTTAAGAAAGATAAAATACAATCATCAATATTGATATAAAATATAATCATTAATATCGGTGAATACAAAAATTGATTCTAATGTCAATCTAATCTAATTATGCTAAGTATGTATACCACAGATTATACTAAGTATATATACCACAACACAAACAATGAAATGAAAGCAAAATTTAGGCAAAGAATAACGTGAATGTGGGTAAAAATATGAATACCCACTTTTGAAATATTTTAGACTGAAATAATCCATGTGATGCATTGCATGGACACATAAACAAGGGACAGGTGGTTGGCGTGAAGTTCTTGAAATCCAGAGAGGAAAATACCTAATAGAAAAAGATAAAAAGGAAAAAAGAAGAAGAAGGGTATTTTCAATTTTCATATTTATTTTCCCATTTATTGGTTTTCAATAATATATAGCCTTGTATTTTACCTCTCAATTCTTGGAGCAAGAGTTGAAAACTGGGAAATCTGACAAGAAAAAGGAGACATTTTGGTGAGCCACCCCCAACATGACCCCATTTTTTATTTTTCTTCCCTTTTTTTAGGGAGCATTTCTTTTTATTCCTCTTTCACCCCCCAAAAGAAACCAATTACTGTGGGCAAGGAGACCTATTTGATTGACTTTTTTTTGTAGGATGTGGTTGTGGGAATTGAATGAGATTTGTTATTTTTCATTTTTTGTCTGTCTTACTCATTTTTAGAGAGAGACAGAGCGGTATGAATGTGGCTTATGTGTTTACTAGTGAGGTGTTTTGAGTAAATTAAAGATTACTGTCCTCATTAATCACCCCACCCTTTCCCTTAATTTTTCATACCTCACCACCCACCAATTTCATTCCCATCATCTCTCTCTCTCACCCCATTTTGAAGACTCTGTTTTCTCTCTCTAAATTTTCCTTGCTGTTTGGGAAGGTTTGGGTTTCACATCTCTCTGCTTTAGGCTTTGTTTCCTATCTGAAAGGGGGAAAACAGAGGTGGGTGTGGAGGAGTTTCTGATTAAGTTTCAAAACTTTTTGTAATTTACATCCAAGTTTTTTCCTTTGAAGATTTGATTTTTATCTATATTTTTTCCGTTTTCAAGGTCTTCACTCTAGATCTATCGCTGCATCTGCTGCTCTTTGGGCTGGTAAACTTTCTCAGATTCTTACATATCTGTGTATTTGATGTTTGGTTGCGCCATTTTTTTGGGTTCTGTTTGGAATTTGATGGTTTCTTGTTTTTTCCTTTTTGGATTACCAGCTATCATTTGTCACCTTATCTTTCACCCTTTGATTATGCTTTGAAACTTATGCATTTTAAAGGGTGGGTTTATGATTTTCCTTATTTTTTATTTGTTTTTTGGAGGAACTATTTGGTTGGGTTTAATTCTGTTATGGTTTCTCTGTTATAGATTTTCTCTGAGATAGTTTCATATTTTTGTAGGTGATTTGCAGATTAAATTTGTTTTTTTTTTTTGTTTTTTTTATTCACAAAAAATTTCAACTTTGGCAAAAAATTATATTTGGTGAATACAGCATTTTCTTGAATATATGCTAAATTGTTATAGTGATGATGATGCATTTGAATTTAAGTTTCCCCTAAAATGTAATACTGTTTCCTCTTGTTTTTCATTTTGTTCTTGAATGTGCTTTCGGAAACTAATAAATACATCGAATTTACTGATGAATTATATGGTTGCAGATTTCCTGAAGAACAGCATTGCTATTTTTTCTACCATTCATTTGTTGTGTTCATAATTATTCGAATAAAATTCGACTTTAGCACTAATGCAAGGGCCAAGTAGCTCTGTGAGTACTTTACCTGAGAATATAAGTTTTGATCATGGCTCTGGGTCGGGTGACGCCACCATAGAGTCCCAAATGCAGTCCCAAATGCCGTGGACTAGTATGCAGACCACTGTGCAAAACCGGCTACCAGATTACAGAATGCCGTCAAGTGAGACCAATAATCAGTACTTGCAACATGTGAGGCGTGAGGGGCCGAATGTGGAGCGGAGTGTAGGCGAAACTAGTTCCAGTTCGTCACAGCGCCTAGACGATCAAAATGAGAGGAAAATGGAGCATACTTGGACCTTTGGCCTGAGAACTAACCTCGCCTTAGAAGAGAGGCAATATGAACAATCTGATATTCTTTCATTGGATAACATCGATGTGAACTCACATGGCAGTCAGAGCGCACACGGAGCCTTTAGTTTGCACACTTCTAGCTCCAATACCCTTACTCAGGATCTTAATATGATCTCAGGGTTTGTTGATTCGGAGGATGATGACTGTCAGGTAGTCGAGCGTCCCAGCTCCTACATATCTATTGGACCGTCTAACGAACAGATGCAAGCTCCGGGCACTTCCTTTGATTCGTTTGCCATGCCTTCCGGGCGTGGTGGCTATGTGATGGACGAGAGGGAAGACAGGCCGGGTTGTTCCATGGATGGCCGACATATGTCATGCAAGCGAAAAGCACTTGAAGTGCACACGGGACAGTCTTCGGGAGTAGGCAGCTCAAGTTGTTTCCAACATGATGAAAGAAACCAATGGCATACCATGCCGGCCGCTCATGTTGCTGTCAGCAACACTAGTATACCGATTTCAACAGACAATGATGTCGGCGTTAATACTGGTTCGGGGCCAGCAAATCCTAGGCTCAGGCTTGGTATTGGAGCAGCTGGTTCTGCGACTCCTTTCTCGCTGACTTCTTCAGGGAATGCAGAAAGTTCCCGGAGGAATTTCCGTTTGCGCATTAATGGCTTATACCAACAAGATACTTTACCTAACAACCCATTTTCGACCGAGACTGATGTTGGAAATGTAGACGTTTCATCTTCTCGATACTCTTCGAGATTACTCCGTAACCATTTATTTGATATGACCCCAGCTACCGCAGTGGAAAATGCAACCCTAAACAGCCAGCCAGCCCTGCATGTTCCTCCTGTGCGCCGTAATCATCAGTCTAGGTGGAGCGGAGCATCAAGCTCGAGAAGTAGCAGGTCTGTTGCTGCTGCTGCAGCAGCATCATCAGTTGTTTCTGAAGACAGAATGCCTTTCGGAGAACCTTCTTCAAGACATATTCCCCGAAACATTTCCGAGCATCCTATGTTCATTCCAGCCAGTGAGATGGGGAATTCATCTCAGAATCCTACGAACTGGAACTTTCCTGGCGGGAACAACAGTATGGCTGGAAATGCTGCGTCTAGTTCCCGGGCCGGGACTAACACCGGGCTCAATGCTGCTGCACCTAGTTGGTCCCATCGGCGCCATCCCCAATATTCTCGGAGATTATCAGAGATTGTACGGAGATCTCTGTTATCAAATGCAAGTGCTGAGGCTGCAGGTCAGAGCAGCAATCATGTTGCAAGATCGGGTTCCACCGCACTACCTCAGGAGATGGTACTTCCATTGGTATCTGATAGTCATGGTCATCGTGTGCTGAACTCGAGATCAGCATATCTGGACAGGCACGTCGATGGTGATTTTGGGGTACCGTATTCGCTGAGGACATTGGCTGCTGCAGGTGAAGGAAGAGGCAATATAATGTCCGAGGTATTCCACATCCTTCTTTCATTTGCGATTGATCCATTAGCTCCTATCTTTGCTGATGTTGTATGCCTTTTGTTTATATTTATAACTCGGGTTTGTGAATATATTGTAAGTAATATTATGACTTTCACTTGAATCATTGGTTGCTGATCACTTGTTCATGCTTATCCAGTCTGTTTCAGTTTTCATGCTTCAAACTCTGAATGATGCAAATAAGGTCTATAGGTTATGTTTCCCTGCGTTAAAAAAACGTTTGTTTTATTGCTTAGGAATCATCATGGTATCAAGAAATGGAATTAGTTAATTAACTTTGAGATTAAACTGCATATAGATTAATATTTGTGTTACTGGTTTTATGGTTAGGCACTCATTTTGCATGTGACAGCGGCAACGCTGATGAGATTGACTTGACATATATCTTAGAACCTTATTGATTTTGGCCCTTTAAGCAAGACCAAACATGCCACTCCTTTAAAAGAAGCCAATATGTTTAGTAAGGGAAATGAAGTTTTGTTATTTGAATGGATGAAAACGAGCTCTACAAGTTGAAAAATCAAGCCAAACATGGCACTACGGGACTTGCCTTAAGATTTCACTGGAGATAATGTACATAACTTTTGGTTCCGTAAGGGTCAAATTGAAAGAACTAGAACTTGACTAGTGATGGTAAATGTAATAAGCATGTTAAAGTTCTATGATGATCAATATCACGTCTGGTTTTTCTCTCTAACGAAGTTCTATATGCTTTAAGCACTTGTATTAGTAAAAAACGTTGCTGGATTATACCCATTCACAGCGTCTGGTTTTACAAACATGATATCTTGTTAAACTGAAGAATTTTCAGGCTTTCTATTTGTAGATCCTTGTATAACTTGCAGCTGATTAAAATTTTCGCTTTTAGCAGATTCGCCATGTCCTGGACCTCATGCGGAGAGGGGAGGGCCTGAGATTTGAGGTCTGTATTCTTCTCCTTTTAGAAGAATAAACTTACTCTCCACTATATGCAGTTGTGCTGTAGTGGCAATGCACTTGTTGTGAAGTGGACATTGTTTGGATAAAGTCGATATATATTTGAACGAATTATCTTGTATTTCTTGCTTTATATACTTTTATCCCATGCTTTTTCCATATTAAGTTGCTATTGTTTTCTTGTGTGGTAGGATGTGATGATCCTCGATCACTCAGTCCTTTTTGGGATGGCTGACATCCATGATCGACACCGGGATATGCGACTAGATGTCGATAACATGTCGTATGAGGTGAGGATGCAGCACCGTTTATATTTTCACAACACATCATTGCTTTATGATATGCAGCAGCTTGATTTTTCCAACGTTTTATTTCCAGGAACTATTGGCCCTCGAGGAGCGCATCGGAAATGTGTGCACAGGGCTGAGTGAAGAAGCTGTGATGAGCCGTTTGAAGCGAAGGAAATATGTGGGCAGTAAAGCCAACAATCCGGCTGAGACGGAGCCTTGCAGTATATGTCGGGTAAGGCCACATTCTTCCACACGTTCATCTCAACCTTGCTAAACCGATCCTTTCAAGTTTGTTTTAGGTATTCATGTCGTTGCTTTGCAGGAGGAGTATAACAACGGTGAAGATCTCGGGGCATTGGAATGTGGGCACGATTTCCATGCAGACTGCATCAAGCAATGGCTGATGCATAAGAACTTGTGCCCCATTTGTAAAACGACCGGGTTGACCACCTGAGAGACGGGCACCAGCAGTTCTTGGCTCGTCATTCTAGCAGGTATGCGGAGAGTTGTCTTGGCAACGTGAGTCCTTAAAGGCATCGTTGCTCTTGACATGATAAGAAGCTCGTCGTTTACCCTTTGCACATCTGTGGAAGATACAATGATTCTTGAAAAGGAATTGAAATTAGAGAACCTTGTTCAACTTCATATTTTAGTCAGCAACTGACAGGATTTTTGAATATTCAATTATTTGCATTCATCTACCGTGTTACATTTGACAATAGATTTATGTTAGTTTATTGGTTTCTATTTGTCTGTTTGGTGGTTTCTTGCAGTTGTTGAGAAGCATTTTTGGTTAGCTTGTTAAAGCATTTCAGTGTGCCCATATTTTCATTTTTATTTTTTAATGTTTCATTTATTTTTTCATTGGGGAAAGTTCTTGCTGTTTAGGATCTGGGTTGATCATAAATTTTGCTCAATTTATTACATATGACATTGCATCTTCAAGGTTCATACTTCAAAAGGGCTAATATGAAAGTGCAATATTACCTAATTTTGAGGACAAGTGAGCATATATAAATTATTAATGGTCAAATATATCATAAGTTTTAATGATTTTATTAATTCTATTCCGACTTTTGAAATTCATCACTTATATATGTCAACCTTTCTAACTTGTATTAATTTTATCACTAGAGCTTCTCCTCCATTGATGATTAAAAAATATTTGTAAAAATCTTTGAATCACCCATTATTTCTAATTCGACAATACATGTATCAGTATGAGCTATTTTATCTATTATAAATAATAAAAAGTGGTCCGTTTTCGATTTCCTTAGCATAAGGTGGGTAATCATAATCCTCATTGGCCCTGTGGTGTTTGACCCAATTTGCTATGCCTAGCCACTGAAATTATAGGGAAGGCCACTTAAATGAAGGATCTTTAATTACATTAATTATTTGCTTAAGGTACTAGACTACTAGCTATTTAGTTTTAACCTACTTTGGCTTGTAATTCATAAATATCTCATTACTATTTTTTCGATATCATGCAAATTGCACCTACTAATAGGCATTTTAAACACACAAAAGTTGTGGATTGACATTATATGTATTAATTATATCAAAAGAGACTAAGCTTATCGCAAATTGTATGGATTTTTAAATATAAAATTATCCTTATTTTATATTAATTAAATAAACTATTATTTGAAATGTTGGTTTGGAAATTTAATAATTCTGGATATTGTAAATGTATAAATAGAAAAGAGGGCGACAATAGAGATTGGACCATTAACCTCACTTTTGTAATATTAAAAGACTTAATAGTTTTGTTAAATATTTATACATACTTATGTAGGGTGGGATTATTGTGAAAATTACATTTCTTATGATAATGTGAAAAGATTGCACTGAACATATATATAAAGTTATTGTATTCGTAGTGAATTAACGTCATTAGAAAAATGAAATTTTCGCTCCTCATGGAATTCAAACTCAGGTGTTGTAGTAATGAAATGCATTTACAATGGTTTCTTGCGACAGAAAGGCTAACAATGGTTCCCCATTCTCATAATAATTAAGGGTTTTTACTTCAAAATTTTCGTACTCACACACACACACACACACACACACACACACATATATATATATATATATATAAATTTGTAAATACTCAAATGTAATTTTAATTTTTATATATAATACACCTTAGATAAGTTAAGCTTCCACTAAAATAATTTTAGATAATGTCACAAAAATTTCACAGATCACATTTTATAATTGCTCGAAAATCAAAAGGTCGTGTTCGAGGGTGTAATTGAATTTACACGTAGAGTGCATTATCTTTTCTTGTAAATTTATCACGAAAAAAAGAGAGATAAGAAAAGATGGGAATTTTTTATTCCACCACTTTTTTTTGTCACATATTCTCTAGGGTAGAAAATGTAGGAAAATATTATTATATCAATATCTCATGATATATAATATTATCAAGAATTGTGGTAAAAAAGAAGAGAAAATTATGTACCCTATAGAATATGTGGAAAGAATGAAAAAAATAGTTAATATATTTTTCTCCACGAAAGAAAACACACCTGTAATAGAACGATCTTCGTTCCTTCAAGTTAAGATGACAAAGAAAAGATTGTTAGGACAATATAGCATATTTTTCCTCATAATTATATATAATAGAGTAATAATAGTATTTTGTTTTAGCATGTGGCCTGCCCCATGGATACATTGCAAGGGTTGCTTGGGTTCCTAGTCCTCTCCCTCTCATGCATGCAACAAATTTCGAACTAGTTGTAACTACTATTTATAGCCTCGAAAGATATTTTGGATAATTTGATAATTTGAGTCGATATAATTGAATTTACGATCTTTCAATATTATAGAATGACTCGTTTTCAAATTCATGGATACATGTTCAATCCAACCAAGCGAGGATTAAGAAGTCATTGGGCTCGTTGTGTCTCGCCCAAAAAGAAGCATCCGTCCACCGAGTCGCTTCCGCAACTCCAACTGAATTCGCCATCTTTTAGTTAGAGTAGTGGCAGTCGAGTCTGTTGTCTTTTTGTCGTTTTCTTTGATTCCATTGTAATTGGGCTTGAGCGTGTTATAAGCTCTTTCATGGATTTTTCTTTGTTTGGTTCTTCTCCTATAAGTCGTAGTCGTCGAACCAAACTAGGACTCTTGTTTCTTATATAAGGCATGTAATCTCCTAAAAGAGAGATGATCAATAAAAAAAACTACTTTTCCTAACCGTAAAACTCTCTCACGTCTCTCTTTGCCCCAGCCACAATTTGGCTTTCTTTCTTCTCCTTCTCACGCAGGTTTCGTGAATTTTCCTCGACGTTGCCCCCACGAGCAACATACATCTTCACTCATGTAATCGGGTCATGCTTCATTTATCTTAGCATCCTAATATAAATAATTTGGCCAAAACTAAAATCAAAGGAATTTTTGATTTGATTCATCCTAATTATTCCTTTCTATATGTCATCACATGCTTAATCTCATGCTCTATTCTACGACAAGATATTTTTATAGAAAAATAAAAAACCAGATGAAATATATACCATGTGTGAAAAATAAAAATATGAAAAATATAATAGGGTGGTGTCGGGTGATAATAAATTGAATAGATGGTTCCAAATTTCCCACACCCAACTTGGAATGAGTCACATAGGGAAAGGTGCCTTTGGAAAATGTATATAGGGTAAGGTGGAATCCACTTGGATAAGGTATCCAATCAATTATTTCTATAATTTCTCACGCTTATTATTTTAATATTTTCCAGTAATAAATATTTGATTTTTTTAATTATATTTTTTCCTTCTTTTTTGGCTTTAACTGAAACTAAATTTGCACCGTTTGGTCAAAGATAGAAAATAGAATGAAAAGATAGACGGTCGACAGATTTATTAGTCGCTTATTATTTTATATATATGTATGTATTCATTTGTATGACACTGCTGTATTATTGATCATATTTTTGGGTAGGTAATGATTTCAATTATTATGATTTTTTTGAGCTGAAATGATGATGATAAATCCGTCAACAATATTTTTTTTGATGATGGTAGATCTTGCGTTATTTTTTGTTGGTTTTATTTTTAAAATTTATACAATTAAGTGTGTTTTTCTTTCTTTGTTTTCAGAAAAAAACTTTAATTTTCAATATATTATTATTATTATTATATGTAATAATATGATAAATTTATGTAATTAAAATGCCTAAATCTCCTTACTTAAATTGCAATAGTAAAAAATTTATTTTATTTTATTTGTTTAGAGATTAAAGAACCAAAATTTGTTCTTTAACCTACTAACTAAAGCGATAATTCCTCAAAAACTGAAGGATCCCTTGGAAAATAAGAAAAAGTTGAGACCCCTCTCTGTAAATAAACAGAAGATTAGGAGAATCAAGGCGGGATGATGAGAGATTAAAGACTATATAATAAACCTTGTCTACAAACTCCCATAACCATAAACCATTTTCCAGAAGAGGAAAAGTACAGGAAACCGCTCTCTTTTCCGAATTTAGAAATTTAAATATAGCGATTTCAGCAATATTTGTTGATGGGAATATGAAAAAGCTACAATCTTTGAAATGGGTTTTCTACGATGCAGCAAAATAAACCAATATTAAGCGAAACTCCTTTGGTTTTTTGACTTCAATGTCTACTTATTTCCATCAGAACCATCGTGGCTTTGAATCGCTTCAAAATTCTCAAAATCTGTCCCTTTTTTTCCGTCAATGGAAAAATGGGTATAGAAGGAAATTAGTTTAGCTAGCTTCAATATTTGTTCTTTTCTCATTTTCAAGATCTTTCTAGTCACAGAGAGAGGGAGAGGAGTGTCTGTTTTCGAAGTTTTGTGAAGGGAAAGATTGAATCTTGATTTCTGATTAGTTTGCTTTCAAGATCTTTTTTTTTTGTTTGATGAATTTTGGTATGTGAAAAATGTCGGATCTTTACGGAAGCAATGAATCTGAAGACATGTCGTCTTTCCTTCAAATTCTTCTCCAAAACTCGTCGTCTTCCGCCGCCACTAGCGACAGCACTGCGGCGGCCGGAGGCTTGTTCGGCGGCGGAGGGGCGGTGGCGGAGTCCTCCACCAGCATCAGTTTCTCTGATCCCAGCTGCCTCTTCGCCAGAGAATCTGGTGGGCCGAGAGGCAAGAATCTCGCTTCCACTTGTGAGGTAACAACGAATTCTCTTTCACATTTTCCCAAAATCTTGATAAATTAAATAGTAATTTATCTGATTTTTCTTGCTCATTTAGTGAATAACTTTCCATTTTTTGGTAGCTTAGTGAGCTTATCTAGTAGTTATATTGTTGCACTAAATCTTATTTGAGAGTTGTGATTGCAATTTCAACTTTGCCTATGATCTTTATGTGATCAATGATATCTTTGAATTGGAAACTTCATTCCTCATTTTGTGTCTTTTTGTTTGTGTGGAAATTGATCAATCATATGAAATTTCATTCCTCATTCTTTTGAAAAAAAATTGGTTTTTGGTTTTGGGAATTGATTAATGATAGGGAGGTGAAGCTTGTGATACATCGGTGAATCCGGTGCCACCACGTTCTTCAAAGAGAAGTAGAGCTGCTGAAGTCCACAATTTGTCAGAAAAGGTGTGTGATGATCTGAGTTTATTAAATGTAGTTTGTGAAGATTTAGATTTTTACTGCAAATTTGTCTAAAACCATTAGCTATTTTGGACAGAGGAGGCGAAGCCGGATCAACGAGAAACTGAAAGCACTTCAGAATCTGATTCCAAATTCTAACAAGGTGTTTTAGCACAACATTTCCCTAAAATTTTGATTCTCTTTATCTAGAATGTTCTGCATTGAGTTTTGATCTAAAATGTGAAGATTTTTTGTGTTTCCTAATGCTAGACTGACAAGGCATCTATGTTGGATGAAGCCATTGAATACCTCAAACAGCTTCAACTGCAAGTTCAGGTTTTCGTCTCTCTTCTATAAACATATGCTTGCTCGGTTTCAAAGTGAGCCTTCTCTTTTCATACTCGTTTGATCCAATTGTGGCATTATTTTCAGTTCATTCTTGATGCTATTCCATTCCCCGTATCTGAAATTCAATTCTTTAGCTTCGTATGCAAATTCTTTTGTTGTATGTTGAATTCTGTTTGTGAATAGTAAGAAAATCGCATGATCATTAAGAATGAATGGTTGCCCGCAATCAGTTGTTAAATTTGTTTCTTCTAGATAGTTTTGGTGCCTATCGTACAAGGATGACAATAGAGAAGCCACCTAAAAGTTTTGCGTGCTGCCAATTCCTTTCGTGTTGAGATTTTGTATAGTGATTTAAGCTTCTTATTCGCGACTTCCTTCATAATTTTCATATGTCAGAATTATGCTCGGAGCACAGCTCTTCACCGTGTCGATCTTATTTCATTTGTGTAGATGCCTTCCACTTTTGTTCTTAAGCATGATCACTAAACTTGCAAGTAAATAGCTTTCCTACTCACAAAAGCCTAATCTTGCCTCCAATTGTGATTTAGATATCTAACAAAATAGAGAGACTACATAGTAATATTCAATTCTATGTATGCATTTCTATATAAAATTTCATTTGCAGCACTCATATAAGCATCAATATATATTTGCTCCATTTTAGTTGAATGAGTGAAACACTTTTCAAGATTTCTCATGTTAGAAAGGGTGGCAGATTTGAACATCAATTTCACAATCTTGTATAATGTATGTTGAAGTTCTAGTAGCTGAAATGCGCATCACGTTTGCAGATGTTGACAATGAGAAACGGGTTGAGTTTACACCCTGGCTACTCCGTAGGGTCACTGCAGTCGATGCTAGCACCCTCAGTCGGTCTTGAGATAGACGAAGGCAATCCACTGCTACACACAAACAGAGGCACGGAGCTCTCTAGTGACCAAGACGTCTTTATGCAGAGCTCCCTCACACCCACGAACCACGGTCCCTCAACCCTGCCAACGCTCATGCCCTCCACACCAAACGCTAGTAACTCTGCAATGCTCCCGAGCTATGCACCCACGTTGCAGCAGAACCGTTATGGACTGCTCAACCATATGGCCTCCACAAAGGTACTACTGCTCAATTTCTTGAGTCAGCCAGTGGTAGCACCACCACCGTGACTAACAATTTTTGGTCCTCCGCTGCAGGATATTTGCAGGGACGACACGTTGTCCCGGTTGCAGCTCGATATAAGCTGCTTGGGCAACAATTCGTCGCCGGGGGTGTCTTCATAGTAGTTATAAATTATAATGAACAAAGAAAATAAGATTACCAATTTGAGAGAGGTGATGTTGTTTCTAGTTATTGTTTAGAAGTAATGGATATTGGAAATACAGACTGTGAACATACTTATTTTTCTTCTTATTATTTTAAACCTCTCTTTTTAACACATAATTGATGTTTTTGTTAATATTTTTGATGTCTAGATTGCTTTAGCAAACGTTGGATGATGTGATGTTGCAAGAGTTCAAGATTATGTTTAAGGAGCTAAATATGCCAATTCTGGTCCGATGTAATAATATTAGTGTGTTTGCCATGTTATTTATTGGGTTACAATCTTGTATTTTATTTTATTTTATCATTGTGTAAATCGTCAAATAAATATATTGCGACATTGATTGAGATATGGTGTATTATTGTGCCGGAATATGTACGCTACAATCCCCTAAAATTGGTCCAAAAAGATTCTGTTGCCAATAGAGCCAAAAATTACACCAGAAGAGATTAATGAATTATTTTCGATGTCTCCTAAAATAAATAATCCACTTCTAATTTTCACATAGGGTAGGAAATACATTTAATTTTCTTTAGGAAATAAGTACAAATTATATATATTTATTCTATTTTGTCCTTATTTACTATTCTAGATATCATTTTCACAAACAATGAGTAAGGTCATTTTTTTTTAAAAAAAATAATATAATTTCAATTAAAAAATTGGACTAGATGTTGGATGACTTGGGTCATTCCAAAAGGAAATACCTGACTAATTTGGTGGGATGAAATAGTAGATGACTAGTGGATATGTTTTGAGGAGTGCAAATCAATTGAACAAAATTGGATTAGGTTTAGAGGAAGTATAAATGTGAACTTGTGGTGTGTTTTTGTGTTGATTAATATTAGGATTGTTAGTATCGATCATATTCCAATTCATAAGTGATTTTATATTAATTATGACAATATAATAATCTTTTTCTTCGTAATATATATAAACTTATTTTTATATGGGCCGGATGGTGTGGATTATAAATAATTAAAGTTTATATACAGATTAATAAATTTTGATTGTAGATCGGAAAACCCATAAGAACCCTAGTTAATTTCTAATTAATTATTAACTAAAATTAACTCATTTTGTCCCATCAAAATAGTTCTCTTTCATTTCACACAGATTAAGAAAACATATTTAATGTTATTTGAAAATATAATTTATCTGAAATTATTTTATTTCTTATCTTATTTATTGCTCCACATATTATTTTCATAAATATTAAATAAGATAGTAATTCAAATCAAGAAAGTGGATAATATTATGAAACATCACAAAAAATATAGATAAATAATTTTGTGGGACGGAGAGAGTAGTTAAGGTGTGCAGAGATTCACACCGAAATTTTGATCTATTTATAGTGAGATAATACATTTCTCATCACAAAAAGAAAAAAGAAAAGAAAAGTAGATTGAATAGCTGTAAATAAAGAAATTATTTTGATAATAATTTGGAGTAGTGAACAAAGCATATTCAGCTATACAACCACCCTAGATCACACAAGTTTGTCCTATTCCACTGCAATAGTCACTATACACTATAGTATCCGCACATAAATCTTCAAATTGCCAACTTTTAATTAAATGATGTACATATGTATCTTATCCCTATATAATTTATAATAAATAAAATAAAATGAACCCACACCAACCAACCATCATAAGCAATCATCATTACCACTCCATATCTGTACAAACAAATCCAATAATTAGGTTAGCATACAAAAAGAAGAGAATCTTTCACCCCATAAAATAATCAAACTAATTAAGTTTTATTTGGTTAACCTTATTCTAAACACAAAATAATTTTTAATCTGTTTCTTTTTCTTTTATAGCGATAGATTTGCAACGTATATGCAATAGATTAAGATAGTGAGTTTTAATTAATTGAAGTTGGATCATTAATTAATTAATGTAGATAAAAAATTATAAGTTTATAGGTTTAGGGGGTCCATGAAACAGTTTTTTTTTTTTTTTTTGTAGAGAAATATAAATAGATGTTTTTACAGAAGTTGAATTCATCAATTTTGAAACGTTTAGAATGTAAGAATTGATTTATTTTGTCACATAAATAATATATATGTTCAATCAGATATTTCCTAACTTTCTTTGGTTGAACTGTGTACCGAGGAATTGTTCATGCATCAGAATGACATACACGTGAATACTAAAAGTAGTGGATTCACCTACAGGATGCCAGATTCAATCAAACTATACAACATGTAAGTCTTCTATCTGTTGTGTGATAAACTGTTCAACTCACAATATCAATTATAAATCTAGATCATATTCCTATGTGTATTTTCCATTGCATATCATTAGATGATAACATAAATTTCTAACAAAATTTATATATTTTCTCTATCTATCTACCTATCTCGCAAACTAAAAATTACTTATTATATAGATATTTTCATTTTCCGATTTTAGTATCTGTGCCTAGTTATTGGATCGTGGAATTATTCAGCATTAACCAAGAAATGTAAAGGGTGTATATAAAATATATAAATAGAATTAATATTTTAATTGTACTGATAATGATTCGTAGATGCATAAAAGTAACTACGAGGTTGTCTTTTATGAAGTTAGGCTGAGCATATATTTTTGTTGTTGTATCTTAGTTTCTTAAATATTAGTATATCAGACGTCATAAGTGTTCATACACATAATTAAAAGTTTTTCTAATAATTAATTTATCTTATTCATACTCTAAAACACATTTATAAATAAGGCCACGAGTACCAGCATGTTTAAATCACACCTAAGTACAACGTGTTCAAAATCATGAGCATGTTAATGCTGAGTGTTGAGCACGTTGGCCAAGCATGACCAAATTTGCTTAAGCACGCTGACATAATAAAACTATTACCCAATGAAGACATGATACATGGCTTTTGTTTAATTTTTTATTTTTATTTTTTATTTATAAATAATGTAAGTGTTTAAGGATATAATAATTAAAAAATATAGAGAATTGATAAATACGTAGATAATGAGTAGTCAAGAAAATAATGATCAATTGATACTAATAATTAAGTTCTTCTTTTTTTTTAAAAAAAAACAAGCAAAATGATTATTAACCATTTTTTTATGATATAACCATTTTATACGGACACTCCGATTGGACTTAACACTGCATAAACCTCAAAGTCAAACACCACATCAGAAAGCAAAAACTACCAAAATCTAATCCCACATCTTTAACTAAACACTCACCACTAACTTTGTTTTTTCTTTATTGAGGTAGAACTACACTAAGTAGTGTAATTAGCAGAAATAATATAGCAATTAGCTAAAGCTTCCTCCAAATTCCTTTTCATGGGAACACACACATCAATGGGCCCTTTCCCCTTTCGTAGTTGTTCCATCATTACAGCTTTGCCTCACCAAAGTCAAATGTCTGAAACTTGAGCAATAGTCTTAGAAAAAAAACACACAAAAATGTCAGATGGCAAACCCGCCTTCCTCAACGACGAGCTCTCGAAGCGCACCACCATATTCGGGCTGCGATTGTGGGTGGTCGTCTGAATCTGCGTCGGCGCCGCCATCGTCATCCTCCTCTTCCTCATCTCCCTCTGG
This sequence comes from Monilaria moniliformis, assembly GCA_034509125.1. Classification (NCBI taxonomy): domain Eukaryota; kingdom Viridiplantae; phylum Streptophyta; class Magnoliopsida; order Caryophyllales; family Aizoaceae; genus Monilaria; species Monilaria moniliformis. The sequence goes on from JAYDZE010256291.1 coordinate 19,356, forward strand.
TTCACCTCCAGAAAAAACAAGAAAACCTCCCACCTTCTATCCCACAAGAACTCCACCATCCCCACCATCTCCAGAGAAATCCAAGAAATCCGGGTCGACCCGACCCGGAATCAGGACGTCGATCCGAAGCCTCCGCCCGGGTCGGACCCGGATCCGGAGCCCGTCTACGTCGAGATCAAGAAGGCGGGTCATAATCCCGGGTCGGGTCACGGCGGCAGGGAGAGCCGATCTGGTGGCGACGGCGGGGGGCCGGAGGTTTCGCATCTGGGGTGGGGCCACTGGTACACTCTGAGAGAGCTTGAGGAATCTACTAATGAATTTGC
>JAYDZE010256402.1:0-19676 GCA_034509125.1 Monilaria moniliformis
TGTGGGAATGTATCAATTTTGACAGCATCTGTGACATATGGCAACATGTAAAAAAATAATATGGAAGATATTAGTATGTATATATATATATATGTGTGTGTGTGTGTGATTATTAGTATATATATATATGTGTGTGTGTGTGTGTGTGTGATTATGTATTCTCTGAGTTTGGAAGTGAGGTTCTTGTTGGATAGAAAAAACAGTAGATGTAAGAGAAGATAATGAGCTTCTGTTTTTGGAATATATATATTTGGTCTTCTTGTACTAAATGTTGTCAATATTGAGTATTTTGGAGATGAAGTGAAATTCAGATAAATGAAACTAATCTAGTAGAAAAATTACTATTTTACTCCGATTTAAGGTGATGAGAGAGTATTGTAGCCAATTTTTAACAGGTTCTAAATGTCAAATTTAACGCCAACTTTCACCAAATTTGCAATTATAACATAATTTTTAAAATCATGCAATCACACCACAAATTTTTTATTTTCCAAAGTTACTAATACTACATCTCCAATTTTTTTCCAACAAGTAAAATGCACAAAACATAATCATTTCATAAGTTGTTGATGTTTACTAATATACGAATCAGTCTGATTCAAGACGTAAAGTATATACAGTGAGCTTTATTACTCATACAAAATTGGAAATATAAAATAATTATAAAAATTTGAAAAATTGTGATGTAATTACAATATTATACAAATCATGTTATAATTATGAATTTGGTGAAAAGGTTAAATTTCTTCAATTAACTCTTTAGTTCTAGATGGAATAGTTGAACTAAAAGTTAAAACTTTGGGGGTAGTATTTTCAAAGTTAGAGAATAATTTTAAACATGAAAATTCTAAACTAAAAATATTTTATCTTCGATTTCAATCGATAAAATGCTACTAACTTTTATTTTGGGGGAGTAATTTAAGACTTTATTATATACCAATTTATTTGTTTGGCGAGAATACCTAAAAAATATACCAAGTGATACTATCACTATAAAGTTTAGCTGAAAACCCTAATTTCAGCTAACTACGCAACTGCGTCGATCCCTCTCCGCCACCATAGGCCGCCGTCTCCTCCGCCGATCAGTTAAGACCAATCTAACAAGTTTCCACGCTACAACGACTATCGGTAGGAAACTAATTTTGAACTCCCCCGCAATTCACCAGAAAATTATAAATTCCCCGTTGGGAAAGCGAGCTGCGTGAACCTTGATCGCCTTTTGGTATGTATTCGCTCTCTTCTTCTTTTTCTTTTTTCTTTTTGTCTTTGTAAATTAGAAGTGTTGGATCTTTATATTTTTTTCTGTGATCTTCGTTCTGCTACATGCTGATTTTGGGGAAATTATTGGTGCTCTGTATTCGTGCATCCGTGATGATAAACGGATCGTGTTTTCATTTATCGGTATTTGATATATTTTCATGAATATTACTGTATGCTGTGTGATTTACAGACACCGTTGATAAAATAGGTACAACAATTACATTGTACTTTAAGATAATACGGGCCTTTTTACAGATTACTCTTGATTGTTTTTTATGGGCTTCGATTAAAATCAAAAAAATAATAATGAACTCTCTCTCAGAAAATGGTAGAAATAGTGCAGGATTTCGGTGTGTTTAATTGTTTGCAGTTCGTGTTTATCTCTTTATCGTATTCTTAAGCGTGATTTTGATTATGTGAGTTATACATTGTTTTGATCGGAATACTTACTAATAAGGTTATACATGCTTGAAATGCTTGTTTACGAAGTTGATCTGCCATATGATGTTTGGGACACTGTGCAAGGGCTTTGAGTTCCTCTGTTCAAGTTTGTTCAGAGGGGACAGGGAAAGAATCACATACGTTAATCCCTTCTGATGGCAGTGAAACGAACTATCGAATTTTGTAAGATAGTAGTGGTTGATAAATCACATGTTTCCTCATAATACTTTCTACAGGTCATGGCAAAATTTGGCTCTAAAATAAAATGTTTAAGATGTTACAGGAATTTGACACTATTTTCTTTGCTTCTTGTGTAAGTCTATAAGTCTATTGGTCGTAATTAGAATCTTGATCTACATCAGCTGCGTTAGACCATTTTGATTGGTACAGTCAGAAATATACATTTGCTTGCTTGATGATGCTTCTTTAGAATGAAGCTCATCTGATGCCATATGATGTTCGGGACATTGCACAAGGGCTTTGAGTTCCTCCGTAAGTTCATGTTTGTTCAGACGGGACAGTGAAAGAATCATATTGATATCCCTTCTGATGGCAGTACAATAAACATTTGATTTTTCTATATAATCTTGTAAGCTTGTAGTGGTCGATAAATCACATGCATCCTCATATTGTTTCTCCTATATTTCATATAAAAAATACAAATAAATCTTTCAATAATTTGGATTGAATATAATGGTAAAGGCACAACAGGAATTCGACACTATCTTCTTTGCTTCTCATTTGAGTCTATTGATCGCATTCACAATCTTGATCTATATCAGCTGTTATCGTTAGAACATTTTTATTGCGCACTGACAAATATTCATTTGCTTGCTTGATATTGCTTCTGTAAGAAGCTGATCTGCCATATGATGTTTGGGACATTGCGCAAGGGCTTTGAGTTCCTTCCTTCATTTTTGTTCGGATAGGAAAGTGATATAAACATTCTACTATCCCTTCTGATGGCAGTACAATATAGTTCAGTATTAAGTTTGTGGTCTACATGACTGATTTCCCCTGAATTTGCACCTCATGTGGTTTCTTCTGCTAATTTTCTGTATGTAATTCATGAAATGAATGATTTTATTTTCCCCCTCCAGTAATTAAGTAATTTCTTTTATTTGTCCAAGTTAATTAAAAAGCACATCAGCCTCGAGATAGAAGTGAAAAGGTCCAATGAAGCACATTGTAAAGATTATTGCGTTGCTGGTAGCTCTGTCAGCCGTCTGGATTAGTTTGTTACAAACGTCAGTCCTTCCAAAGAGCTATACTTGGTTGGTGAGCTTCATACATACTCTTATCTACTTCTCTACTCATTATATTCCTTCCACCTCATTTATGGTCTTTTTATGATTTCAGCTGCCTCTCTACTTCATTGTATCACTTGGATGTTACGGTCTCTTAATGGTCGGAGTTGGTCTAATGCATTTTCCAACTTGCCCACTCGAGGCTATCCTATTACAACAGGTATATCTTAGCATTCTTACTCACCTCTAAAATCCTATACATCTAGATAACGGGGGATCCATATTTTCTTCACTTTTGCCCATTTTTGATATGTTGGGTTTGTTGATAGCGAAAAATAGCCTGATTTTGATGATATACTTAATTATGTAGGATGTTGTTGAAGCCAAAGAATTCCTAAAGGGAAAAGGGGTCGATGTTGGCAGGGATTAATCGATGTGATTTGATGAAGATTTTTGCGGGCTGGAGATCTGAGATCACTGTTGTTCATATTGGAAGCTCTGCAGATCATGAACTGATTCATCTGACGGTTAAGATTACTTCAAAATTAAACCATCTTTAGTTGTGTTAAAGAATATATATACCAATTTTTTGTTGGATGAATTAATGTTCGGTTTTGTAGAAAAGTAAAGACTAAAGATTAATCAGAAGTTTCCTCTTGTCCATGCCTGAATTGAACTTCACACAGCTCGCTCGTCTCTCTCTCTCTCACTCGCGAATGATTACTGAAGCTTGGATTTATAAGGGCCTCTCAGCCTGTGTTCCAGGAGCACAACCCACCTATAGTATCTGGCCCGACAACAATTTTTACAAACAAAAGCATTTTGTGCTCTTATACTCACAATTATGGAATATATCACAACTGCAATATACTTTCCAATTTCTTTATTTTTGTAATTATTTTTATTATATATAGTTTATAATCATATATTATAATTAATTAAAAATACAATTAATTAAAAATACGATTAATTGAAAATACAAATTCACTACAAAATATGATTATTTTTAAAATGCAACTAATTAAAATTGAATTAAATGAATTTTTATTTTAATTAGAAAACATTTTTTTAGAATTAAATGATTTTATTTATTTTTTATTTTAATTAGAAAACACTTTTTCATAATTAAAATTGGGTTAAACAATTTTATTTTATATTTTTACAACAAAAAATGATTTTTTAAAATTAAAATAAAATAAAAATTCAATTCAACTTCAAGACAATGCTATTGGGCATGTAGGCACGTGACGGTGACGCATGGACTTGGGCGCATGCTGTGCGAGCACAAGAAATTGCACAACATGTTGTGCAACACACTACGCGCGCACAACCCGCAGCACTGTGGCGCATATTGTGCTCGCGTGTGCGCCCGCTATGAGGTTGTGGCGCACGCTATGCGGTTGTGGCGCACGACATTGCCGGTGCTCTAACAATGTAATTTGGTGTATTAATGTTTCAAGACGACACATGTTAAGTTTATAAATGATTGTGAAAAGTAGTTTTGAATTGTATAACTGGACTATAGCAAATTGGAATATTAGGCCATCGACAACGTAGCCTTAAATTCATTCACAATTTCATTTTTCAGTTGATCAACAATTTCATTTTCAATCAAAATATCCCAATGTAGCTCCAATATTTCAACCTTAAATTTAGCTACAATTCAATTTTTCCATTTTATCACTTTTTATTATTCTATAATTTTATATATTTATTTAAATTCTGATATTTGTAAAATGAAATAAATAAACAAAAAATTCAAAAATTACTTAATAAAAATTTGAAAATTACATTAATGAAGAAACTGAAAAATACATAACTTAACATCCTAAATTACTAAATTAAAAAGAAACTACACTTAACATAATTTAAAAAAAAACTAAAAGAATCTTAATTGTTTTTGCATATGCTCGAGCATTACTTCATGATGTTCCTTTTTTTTTAGTCGGGTCACGTCGAAGTGTGTTTCTCAAGCTCTCTTTTGAGTATCGCATGAGCAACATTACGTGACTGACTGAAAGCAAGTCGGGATTGAAGTCGGAAAACTGAGGCGGGTGTGCAGGTGCACTGCTCACCGGAGCCTTTCCATTTGCCTCCTTCCTTGCCGCATTCTGACCCATGGGACGATGGGTCTCTTGTGCCGACTATGTACAATAGCTCTCGTCCATCGCGGTATTCAAATCGAACCCTTCGGACTCCCTACTGCTTGAGTATTGGCCGATGGTGGAGAGCTTCGATCTTTTAGGGCTACCAAATGAACAACCACCGATCTTTAGCACCGCACCACAACCATCATCTTCCTCAACATGTACTTCTTCCCGCCTTCAACCACAACCGAATGGGATGTAAGCATGTCCACGTTTGGTTCCACATCGTCGACGTCGTAGTCGTCGACTTGGATCTCTGAGAGGTCGTAGTGACTTTCGTTGGAGCCCATAACCGAAAATGATTGAGAATTTGTAGATCCCAACCCCTTTCAGTACAAAAGGATTAGAATTTCGCAAACCAATTTGAATCGAGATGGAGACTCCTTGAGTTGTTTGGATCAATGGCAACAAAATGAAGTAAAGATGTAGGGGAATTGAGAGAATTGAGAATTGAGAATTGAGAATTGAGAGTGAGATTTGGGATGAGAATTGGGTCGAGAGTGTGGCAATTTATAGATGTAAATCGAACTCTCCATCTACCCCCCCATCTACCCCTACCCGTGAACACCCCTCCTACCCCACCTCACCCCTTGCTGGCGCGGTCAACGATGGTTGACCAGCACATCACAAAATTTACAAACATTAAAATTTATTATAAAATATTTAAAAATCGAATTTAACAAATAATAACAATTAAAGGGTTGCGACTGCCGTAAGCCTTGAAGCGCCGTCGAAAAACGCGCCCACCGCCCGCCGATCGCCCCTAATTCGCTGCGGATGCGGCGCATGTTGTGGCCAACAACCGCTGCCGCTCCCCTCCCAGCGGCCACAAATCAGGCGGTGCTGTGGATGCACTTGGAGCAAATAGTTTGGATGATGGTATATTTTGGTTGCACAAAATAAAATGGACAAACTCAATGTGACTCAAAATTTAGTAGATTTCTTTTTTCTACAATGCAACCTATAGAATGTGTTCCTAGATTAAAACAAGAATAACAAGAGTAAATTTATTTGTACTAGTTAGATGTCGATTACAGAAAATAATTATTCAAAATCAAAACTGAAATCAAGTTATTTATGAGCTACTGTTATCTCAAGTTGGGCTTCAGTGCTCATTCCTACAAACAGAGGGGACACTATTATTGGGCCCCCATAAAACATACCTTTTATAAAACTAAATAACTACTAAAAGGCCCATTGGCGGAAACAAAGCACTCTCTCTCTATATATAGACATACACATAAAAATTCGTTTCTTTCGGACCTTACTGGAGACCAGAGCCAAGGGTTCAAGAGCTGAAATCGCAGAGCTATAATCGTCGCCGAACCCTAGCAAAACCCAAGATGATTATTCCCGTCCGTTGCTTCACTTGTGGGAAGGTAATCTATAGATTACTCCATCATTGAAATATAATACTTTGATTCATACCAGCTGTTTCTGATTTCGTATTATTTTTATTAAAAAAAATATTTGCGTAGGTTATTGGAAACAAATGGGACATGTACCTTGACTTGCTCCAGGCAGACTACAGTGAAGGGTTAGTATCTTTTCTTGCTCTTTTTAGGGTTTTCTGTTAGAATTTATCGTATAATGGCACGAATTTGGATTTCAAAGAATTGCCTTTGTTTAGAGTTGAGAAGTGCATTTATTTGGTGAATTGCCAAAAAGCAAAAAAAATAAAATAACTCATGACCATGGAAACAGTGGCATTATTAGAATTTAGTTCCGATTTTCTTTAATGTTGGGTAATTAGTAGAAAATAATTAGAGAATGTTTTACTTGAGCACTGTTCATCTTAATGTTTATGTAGGGGCAGTAAAATGAGTTACAACATGGGTTAGTTTTCTGCAGTATGGAAGTGTTGTCGGACTTAGTTGGGAGGATAAAATTGCGATAAATTAGGTGTAGTAAGATAATCTTGGCTGTGACCTGACGCTAGTTGTGGTAACTTGCCATCCGAATATTTGGTGTGGATATATTTGCACGATGATCTTTTGTGAAGATCAAATTAATTTATGTTTGTTTTGAGTCGATAGTTTTAATCATATGCGGAAAGAAACATGATGTATAGTTTGTTTTTCCTAGTGCTCTTTGGAAGTGATGCATCTGGCCTATGTTTTTCTCATTGCACTGAACCCGGATTTCTATTTGCAGAGATGCGCTTGATGCATTATTCTTGGTTCGGTACTGCTGCCGAAGGATGTTGATGACCCACGTCGATCTGATTGAGAAGCTCCTGAACTATAACAGTCTCTCTCTCTCTCTCTCTCTCTCATGTGCCTGCTTGTAGTTTTTACTCTTATGCATGTTGATTTGCTTCCTAACTTTCCCCTTTTCTGAATGGCTATCTTACTAATGACATCAATTTGATCCTTAAGAGGACTTTTCTTGAAGCTATCTCTTTTGAAAGAACCATGTATGTATAATATATGAGCTTCAGCCATGCCATTGCAAGTGATTAATGAGCAATGTGCTACACTCTGAATGCTAAACATTTGATCCTTCTTGGTTGACAAACACGGCCACTGCATAACTATTTAAACTAACTCGGTTTTCTTTATTTGGCAGCTCTGGAGAAATCTGAAGGCAGTTGATGCAACATCTTCAAACTAATTTTCCCCAAGTGTGATTTGTGTTATGTGGAAGACCAGGAAAGTATATGCTATGTGCTTTCTGAACCATATAGTTCTTGATTAAAATATTCTATCTGAATATATCATTGTATTAGGCTATTAGCTATTGAATGAATACGAACTTGATCTATGCTATTTTGCGAAGGCGTTGCAATCTGTATTTTGGGATGTTAAGCATGGTTCGTGATCTTTCAGTTTGTTGTGCTTGCTACATTTCTTCTGTATGCTGCTTTTCTCATTATCACTACATTGGCCCAAAAAACCTATGAATGAATGTTAAAGCAGCAGATGTTTCTCAGTATAAGTTGGTTTGCTTGGATAAGAAGCTAAAGATAGAAGTATCCAAGAGTTGGATTTTGTTTTTAAACATTCTGCAATTTTATTTTCTGTAGCAGCAAAAGCAAAACATTGGCTTTTAATATGTTTCGGTCGGACACATTTATGTGATTAAACACTTGAAATGTCTGCAAAATGGCTGGATTTACATGTTAAATTATTCTATCGTAAATAATGTTGAATTTAAGTCTGAGAAACATAGCCGAACTAGATAAGTTGAGACGGCTAAAACAAGACGAATACTAATCAGACAAACTGGTTAGCTTTCCTTTTTAAAAATCCTCGAATTCCAATATACAAGCTTCTATTATATATCCTAACATAGAAATTGTCCGATGAAGGACTATGGAGTGATGAAAAATCCAAGAATAATAAATAAATAAACAGGAAGTTTTAAAAATTCATTTTTCTTTTTCACTGTCCACAATAAGTGTGGTGTATAGTTTATTTATTTATTTATTTTTTTAAAATAGGATCAATAATAGTTTTCACATTTAACCCTATGGTGACTCGAACCCGCGACCTATTGGTTGTAGGGGAAGTGTCTTATCAACTCAGCTACACTTCATCGTCAAGTATGATGTATAGTTGAATGCACAAGTTTTAAAATATTATTTGAAGATACATTTTGAATGAAGAAAATGTTCCACGAAAGGTATTCGGGTTAATGCTTGTTAGTAGCTTTGGGTCCATTAAAAAGCAAAAAATGAGTGTTGGGTTCTTGATAATATTTGAATATGAGTGAGTTTTAAAATATAAGAAGATATGTACTATAATAGAACCATCACACTTATTATGGACATACAAAAATGATGAAAAGAGGATTATCACCTTGAAAGCTGGTGGGGCTTATTTTGGTCTTCATATGTTTTTTTTTTTTAAAAACTTAGGAAAATAGAAATTTGTAGTATATTTGAAAAAGTTGAGCTTTAGTTCCTACAATATGCAAAATGAATTGATATGGGACAAATCCAGTAAAATAACTAGGTTTGAGTCTGAACCAATATTTCTTCTGATATTTCATGAACACTTATCTAACTGTTGAGCATTATACATAGATTTTAATTTTATAAAATGCACGCATGCACTTCTTACAAAAGCATACTCTTCATGTTTTATTATATTGTACGTAAATTTTGTACTATTATGTTATATGTAACGATAAAATATGTATGATACTTACAAAATAATATTTCTTTATAAATGGAATAATTCAAAAATGATCTAGATTCCAAGGACTGCGCTTTGTAGGCATCATGATTCATGACTATGATATCTCCCATTCTCATTTTTTTGTCCCAAAATGTAAATTAGAAAAGATTCTGGTGGTTGAAATTTTGAATTTCAAACAGCATTTTCTATGCATGAATATACATAATTTTTTAGCTAAAGCAACTTGTCAGTTTCAAACAAATGGGATATAGCCACAATGAAACATCGGACAAAAAGGTATATATTATTGATACTTCTAAACAATGTTAATTATACTGTAGAGTTTACTTGTTACCACTATGTGTTCATCGAAGAAGTCATTGAACAAATCATCGGATTTTGTTTCATTGATTTTTGCAATCAAACAACTTTTGTCACTACACATATTCTCTCGTTTTCAGACTGCGATTTTATTTTGTAGTTTACTACCTTTGTCTCCAAATAAGTGTTTTGTGTTGTTAAAATTATATATTAGTGAAAGTGGACAATTTTTTTTAAATTTTAAATAATCAGATAATTATTGGATTAAATCCTAAATTATTTGGCTTGTACCAAAATATTCTGAACTTTCAATAATATCAGTAAAATATTCAAACAATTAACTAGCTAGCAAGAACATCCTCACTATTTTAATTATGCAATTTAAGCATGACAAATAATAATAATAATAATAATAATAATAATAATAATCTTAAATTTAATTTATAGTAAGGATATAATAAGAAAAATATTTTTTAATAATAATATGTTGAAATTGTAGTTTAAGTATTTTATTGATTTTGTTGAAAATTCAAGATATTTTTGGTACAAGCCATAAAGTTTAGCAATAATAGCCTAAATAATTCATGACAAAGTAAAAAACCAAGATTTTGCATTAGAGGCAAAGTCATAAACTTAGACATCATTGTTTTATAAAACTCTGAAATAGAACACTTATTAAGTAACAAGTTTGATTTTCAAATGAAATATTTATTATTTGGGGACAAAAGGAATTATATTTTGCAATAGCAATCGAAGTGTGTCTTAAGCTAGCAATCGTGGGTTTTCCTCAATATCTAAAATACATAAATAAATAATATCTTTTGTACTTTCGAATGTGCATTTCCACTTAAATTAATCGACAATGGTTATAGTTGAGAGGTATCCTGACAAATAAAAAATCGTATAGTCCAATATAAATATGAATTGATTATACGTATGTCTTTTTTAGTTGGATTATTAATATACGTAATGATTGATTATACACTAAACCCTAGTATTCAAAATCAGTATCATAACAAGATCGTTTTTTGAAATAATTAGGTAACAATGCATAAAATTTCGTTACTTCTTAGTGCACAAGAATATATATATTCATCTTTACCAAATACTTACCTATCTAGCTCTGGTTTGTTAAGCACAAGGTATTTCTCGACATCTCCGAACTGCCCAAAATATACAAGAATGAAAATCAAAATATGTTATTAATTATTCTTGTTGATTCTTTTATCTATATGAACTCAAGATATATTCCCTATGTAGTAATCTTGGATCTATTCTAACATCAGTATTCTCCTCCCGCCTAAAAAGAAAAGAAAATAGTTCGGATTCATAACTGTTACAAAAATCCCAAGATAGAAGCTTCTATTCTAGATTCTACCATCGAAATACTCTGTTTATGTAATAAGTTAGTACAAACACCACTCCTTGATCGGTATCATAGTACCACAATAGTACAAAGTATCAAGGAATATTGGTCGACAATATTAAGGGTCAATTATACGCCAAAACAAGGTGGAAATATATATGCATGCGTCTTTGTTAATCAATCAATTTATTAGTAAGAAGAATAGTATAAGTTAAAAACACTTAATCAATGGACTTATCTCCAGTTCTAATGGTAGGGTTAAAGATTTTTTTTTGCTTTGTGGAAGAGGAGTGGTGAGATTTGATCCCTAGATTTTTTGATTACAGAAAAAGTCTTTACCGTTTGAATGTCTCCAAATGGATGCTATTTTTTTTTAAAATACATGTGATTATCGTCTTACGGTTTGCAATATGAGATAGAAAGAATAGACTCTATTCCTTCCATCTCATATTGCAAATTGTGAAACTATACTCACATATTCGAAAAGATAAAATCTTGTGTGAGCTTTTTCTCACCACAAGTTCTTTCATAACATAAGATACTTCGAGTTTATAAATTTTATTTAAAATTAATTAAATTAACACGAACATAACTAATTATAATTACGGCTCATCTCACTGCGGGCGCGGTGGAGACCAGCTCTTTCGAAAATGGGACTACTGATTAAAATTTAATGTAGTAATGATTTTTCAATAAATAGTAATGAAACAAGAGTTACAAGACCACATTTTCTAAGCAACAAATTAAGAACAATAGTCTATTTTAAATCTTTTACTTCTCAAAAAGCTAATTAGGATTTTCACCCTTGAATATTTCCAGGAGATGCATGAAAATTGGAAGGTATTGACAACTTGGAGCTGGTTATTAATCTAATATGCTTTTTTATAGCTTCCGCAGTTATGCTCAAATAAGTTTCCTAGCCCAAATCATCTAATAAATAATATTTTATCCTTGAATTTTATAGGATATGCCTTTGTGGGACGAAATTCCGTCACAGAAAACTCATTAAGGAAAAATTGAATCCGAATTTCCAATATAAATAAAAAAATTGTTCTTAAAATTCATAATTATTGTCAATGGATAGAAGTTTCTATTCAGGAAAAATTTAAATCAGAATTATATTTTAATGTAGTACTAATACCAAATATGAATCGATATGGAAATTTGATGGCTATGAGTACCGCCATGTGACATCCCATTTTTATAGATTATACATGATAAGGATAATTATGTCATTTAACCCACGTTCTACTATGATAATGAGCGAGATTTACGTGTCCAACGTGATCAGTATAACTGTCAACATATCCAACAAATTATGTGTTGTAGTCATCATCATAGTGTTACAAATAAATCAGTATAACGGTAAAAAATGTTCATCATATAACAAACAATCACTCATCATAAGCGAAATTACATTCTGTTATGGTAAGGGGCGAGATTTACGTGTCCAAAGTGATCAATATAACTGTTAGCATACCCAACAAATCATGCACTGTATTCATCATCATAGTGTTGCTTATAAATCATTATACCAGTAAAAAATGTTCAACAAGAAATAATATTGTTCATGGTATAACTAATTTCGCTTATGATGAATGATTGTTTAATATATGGCGCACATTTGTTACCATTATAATTATTTATATGCAACACTATGATGATGACTATAATGCATGATTTGTTGGATATGCTGACAGTTATGCTGATGGACTAAATCTCGCCCATAGATCTCGACCCTTACCATAACAGAACGTAAATTCACTTATGATGAGTGATTGTTTGATATATGATAAATATTTTCGACCGTTATAATGATTTATATGCAACACTATGCTGATGACTACAATACCTGAAGGATATGCTGATAGTTAATCTCGCCCCATACCATAACAGAACGTAACTTTACTTACGATGAGTGATTGTTTGATAGATGATGAACATTTTTTCATCGTTATAATGATTTATACGCAACACTATGTTGATCACTACACGTTGGACACGTAAATCTCGGCCATCAATCTCGCCCTTTACCATAACAGAATGTGCACCCTAAATTTCGGTAATTATTATTGACAAATATACCCTTGTAATGATATTAAAACAAAGTTATAATGATATGTGATTTTATTAAATTTCGATCAACCATATTTCAATCCAATACAAGAGATTGTTGCGTCCCAAGGCGAGGAAGCCGATCTGAATAAGATCTTCCACCATGATGTAATGGGAGGGCCCCTCGATAAGAAAAAGAGGATGCTCGGAACCGGTAGCATGACAACGAACCTCGTGGGTAACTCCTCCACACAGAGTACTAGATCGACCAATCCTGCTTGGGAACAAAATTTATCTCAGATGCAACAGAAATTGGATGCAGAGAACACAAAAAGAATGATGCTTCAGAATAAAGTTTAATAGAATGGAGGAAATGATGCAGTAGATGCAATAGTTCATGACCCAACAATCCAATCAATCAAGTCACTCACCGGCCAATCCTTACGATAATGATTCTGATGAATTGTGATTATATGTTCTATTGCATTACTAAATTATTTGAACTGAATTGAACTTCAATTGTTAATTTTTGTCTTATATGAACAAATAATTTATGAGATTGTATGTTGTGTAAACAAATAAATAGTTTGTAGCTTATCCATCTTTATTTTAGGTTTGTCGATATGTATTTTATTACTTTGTTAATTGATTTTTTTTATAACAGATTGTTGTAACTAGATAAACAACAAACGAAAGAAAATTTGAAACTGGGCTCTAGGATTACCGATGGAAAACCATATCGGTAACAAGCTGTCAGAAACTTCTCTAAACGCAACAATTTATCGACGGAAAACGGGCGTCGGTGTTACCGGCGGATAACTACGTTGGTAAAGAGCACTAAATTAAGATTATGAATTTACCGACATATATAGTACGTTGGTATTACTAACGAGAGCCTTTCGTTGTAATCGGACGACGAAGCGGACAAGATTTTCCGACAGTAGAAGGTTGTCGACGGTCCGTCGGCAAATTTTACTAACATCAACTGTCCATCGGTAAATTTTTTACCAACATGTATATTACCGACAGACCTATACCATTGGGAGTCCGTCAATAAAACCCATTGCCGACGGAATTTAATTGTTTACCGGCGGAAAATGTGCGTTCTTTGTAGTAAGGTTCCCATAAACACATAATAATAGGTCTAGTCAATTTAATTTGTAAAAATAGCTCTTTTCATTAAAAAAGAGTAATGATAATAGATAATACCTAAGAATTAGCTATATTCGAATTTGTTGGTTCAAGAAAACACAAGGTTGTACAAACAAACACAGACAAATTAGAGACGAATGTCTTTAAGCAGAAATTAATATTTGTTAGCATCGTAAACTTTAGAGTGAAAAATAGTTTGGTACAACTGTTTACGCGGCAGGTACAGCAAGGTTGTGATCGAACGGCCAACTATCGCACTGCGAAAATTGGATAAATGCGATCTATAATCATTTGATAACATCGAAAGTTTTGTTTTGGATGTGCTTCATCGAATAGATCATAGGTTTAATTATTTGTTTCTTTGATTCTTCCAGCCAAACATCTTTACGCACTAAAGATAATTTAGCTTTTGTTTTGATGCAATAATTCAATTTGGATTAGAACTTAAGCATCCATCTATTAATATTACAAAAGTGTTTATGAAACTCTCTACTATATAAATTTTCCATAATTAGATTAATTAATTGCGATTATTCTTGGAAGAATTGGTGAGCTATGCGTACAATTCATTTTTATTTCTATTTTTATAAATTCTTGATAACTGACCAAATCCAATAGCAAATGCAGTTTTGTATTCTTCCATGACATATTTCTTGAGCGGGGAGGTCAATAAAACAAGGTGCTTAATATAGCTATTTCTTATATTTCGATATTCATAGTCGCAACCACATATTATATTTCAATCCTGAGCTTAGAACTATCGGACATGGTCAGCAGGTCCCAATGGCGACGGCTCCATCATTAAACCCAATGATAGAAAATATTATCTTCTCAAACTCGAAATTTAAAATACATATACAGACACAGTCTCCGTCATTTTTTTTTAATCTGCTGCTCATATCCGGCCTGACTCGAAATATTTTTAATTAGGTCTGGCTAAGGCATGTTTTAATAGCCCCAAATATTACAAGCGCATTTGCATGTAAGGCTTGGCCCGGCCCGACAATTAATCAAGGTCTAAAATAACTTGCAATTTGGGCGTCCAAACATTAATCCGACGCTTTGACCTAAATTGTATTAATGATAATTGAAAATTACAATCCTTCAGTAATGTGCACGTAACGGAAAACCTGCTGGTTAGAAGATTAAATTTGTGCGTTATGGACAAGTGGGCATGCTAGATATATTCTCAAATAGATTTTCAACAAGGAAAGATACCTTAATTTCTTGTCGATTTTTCACATATATAGATCGAACAACCCAAGATTTATTCCCTGTGTAATAATCTTGGCTCTATTCACACATGAAAAGTCTTGTTCGAGTCCCACATTGTTATTTATATACCTCCTTCTCGCACCTCTCTCTCCCCCTTCAGCTTTTCATCTCTAATTAAACTCTCTCTCACCTCTCTCTACAATGTTAAGGATGCAAGGATATGAGGAGGAGGATTTCTTGTGCCTTAGGCTGGCCATTGCTGCAGATTCTGAAAGTCAGAGTAAGAGAAATGAAACTCCAGCTATCTCCGACTCAATAAGCAGCGATGGAAGCTACGAAGAAGAAGGAAAAATCCTCTCTCTCTTCCAAATGAGAGATCAAATGCTGAAGCTCCATCACAAGAGAGAAGATCACGAATCCGACGAGGACGGCAAGGGGCTGCATCTCATCCATCTCCTGCTCGTCGCCGCCACTTCCGTCGACGAGAATAACCCTGACGCGGCTCTCGACAACCTCCGCAGCCTCTACCGGAACGCCTCCCTCACCGGAGACTCCGTCCAGCGCGTGGCCGCCTACTTCGCCGACGGCCTCCTCGCGCGTCTCCTGACGCGCGACTCGCCCTTCTACGACATGATCATGAAGGCGCCCGCGCGGGGCGAGGAGTTCCTGTCCTACACGGAACTCTATAAAGTGTCACCGCTCTACCAACTAGCCCACTTCACGGCCAACGAGGCGATCCTCGAGGCCTTGGAGAAGCAAGAGAGTGCGAACCCTAACCCTAGCCCTAGGGCCCTCCACGTCATTGATTTCAACGTGTCCTACGGCTTTCAGTGGCCCTCTCTGATGCAATCGCTGTCAGAGAGGGCCACTTCAGCCAGCCCTATCCTGCTTAGAATCACAGGATACGGCGGCTGCCCGGAGCAGCTCCAGGAAACACAGTCGAGGCTCACAAGCTTCGCCAAGGGCTTCCGGAACCTAGTCTTCGAGTTCGCCGGGGTTGTGAAAGGATCGAATATCACGAAACCGAAGATCAAAAAGGGTGAAATTGTTGTGGCAAATCTAGCATTCCATCTAAGTGCATTGAACAGCTATTCCAAGATCTCAGACACTTTGAACTACCTCAAATCGCTTCGCCCCAACATTGTCGTCCTCGTCGAGCAAGAAGGAAGTAGAAAAACCTACAATTTCCTATCGAGATTCATGGAATCTCTTCACTACTTCGCAGCGATATTCGACTCGTTAGACGACTGTCTGCCTCTGGAGAGCTCGGAGAGGCTGAGGATCGAGAAGAATCATCTGGGAACTGAGATCAAACACGTGATGAACTACGACAAAGACGGCGACAACTGTTTAAGGTTTGAGAATTCGGAAACTTGGAAAAAGAGAATGGAAAGCCATGGATTTTCTGGGGTTCAACACAGTTCTAATGCTGTGATGCAAGCGAAGCTGCTGCTCAAGATCAGAAGCAATTGCTCCGGGATGCACTTAGATGGCGAAAATGGCGGTTTTCGAGTTTTCGAGAGAGATGATGGGAGAGCTCTCTCGCTAGGATGGCAAGATAAACTGCTAATAACTGCATCTTCTTGGTGCTGCGTTTGAACAAGGTTCAAATCACAAAACATATTCTTTTGTTTTTTTTTTTGTTTTTTTTTTTTCTGTTGTTGTCGGAACTTTTTTGATTGACGTGTGTCTCTGAATAGCTCGACACGTTGAAAGCGTGGTTGAGATTCGGACTTAAGATCTTTCAGTTTGTGGTCGACTAGGCCAACTAAGGAGGCCATAGTATGCTTTAGTTAGTACTTTTTATGCAACACTCTTGCATGAGTTTTTGTTTTTTTTTTTTCTATTTCTTTTGAGTCAATGTATATATTTTACTGCACGTTCTTACACATCTATATGAATGTGTAATTATGTCCATGATAATATAAATAAACAATTTCAAGGTCCACTCAACTTAAAAATTTCTTTAAAACGTAAATATTTTGTTCTTCTTAGAAAGAAACAGCTGACTGACTGACAAAGCTGCATGCATGCATATATATTAATTTTCACCTTGTTTTATAGTTATAAGTGACATTTTAGTTTTTCTTGACCAATATTTCTCGAGTCGTTATACTATATTCTTGTATTATGGTATCAGTGAAGGACTGCGGTTTGTCCAAACTTATAATAATATATAAAGAGATGTGGAAAATGGGATAGAAGCTCTTGGATTCTTGGAAATAGATTTCATCTGTTTATGCTTGACTACTACTGAAAATGAAGTAAGCTGAACATAAGAATAAAGTAACTTACATTGAACCTATATATGGGTGAGTTAAAATATGGGTGAGTTATATATATATGGGTGAGTTAAAATAGAAACAATCTTATGGCGAGAACACTTACATTGAATCTATAAAGTAACTGCATTTTTAGTGCAATTATTTGCAAGGAAAATAACAAAATTTCACCCTCAAAATTTTTATTTGAACCTCTCTATATATAAGAATAAAAACACTTATTAAAATCAAAACTAGGAACACTTTTTGTCCATTGGATTAGAAAGATCCGATTACCAGATTTTTGCCCAATCTTTATGCAGTATTTCTTTTACACATTTTTGTATAGGGTTTTCTTGTACTTCGAAATTTTATGTGATCAGTTATTCCATGATTTCAGGGATTGCTTGTTTGATGATAGATTACTTATTTTAGTTAAGAATCATAAATACATTTCGATTACATACTGTTGTAGAGGAATTCACGCATTTCTTTCATTCAATATTTTCAAATTCATTATTTATTTTTTATTTTAGTTTAATTCACATTCCTTTCATCCCTCATATGTGTTCCCGTAACTTTTCGATACAAATTTTAATAAATGTTAGGGAAGTGTGTAGATAGTAGAAAATTTTGATGTAATGTTAGGTAAATGTGTAAATAAGTGGTGGGTCATTCTTAATTTTGATGTAAATAAATTGATATAGTAAGGATAAAATATAAAAGATTATGTTGAGTAGTTTCCAAAAATGAAATGGAAACACTTTTAAGGAACTTACCAAAATGATGAGAATATTTATAAGAAACGAAGGGAGTAACATTTTTTCGATTATATTGTTCATTGAATTCAAAGTTCATTAGTTATGTCTTATGAATGATGTTAATATTTCCTGTGAATTCAATTATATCTATACGTTATTCTGAGTTCCAGTTCCAAACGCCAGTTTTGAACATCTTAAAGTTAATTCATCGGCGACCAAGATGTTTATATGGTGATTGCTTTGGACAATTGTGGGTTTTGTTTTTTAAATACATCGTTCATTCAATTCAAAGGCTATCAACTATAAGCTATGAATTATGTTTATAAGTCTTATGAATTATGTTAATACGTATTATAGAATTTAAATTGTGTTTATACATACCTAAGAGAGGGATAGGGAAGGACCGATGACTAAAAATCGACATACACAAAGGGAAGAAAACAGCGACGACAAATAATTGAGAGAAGCACCGGATACTTTTGCGGCTACTTCAGCGGGTACTTGACTAAGCTGTCGTTTGCGCTCTGGCCAAATAAATTTGTAATTATCCTTGACTGAGATAGACATAGTGCCAGTGATAAGCTTAGATCGATCCCATAAGGAGCCGGTGTAATGAGTCTTGTATCACGAACAAAATAACAGTGGAAAGGGACGCGTCTGGCGAGTCTCCATCTTAGGCTTGAGAGACTCTATTCAATTGACTCAAAACAGTAAACTAAAAACACTGAAAATTAAGCAGGAAAAGAATTAGCAATAAACAAAAACACGGGAAGGACATTGAATCCACAAAAACTTACTCGTATTGGTCATTAGCCAAGATATCACTACCTATATATGCAGTGGCGAAGCCAGTATTTTGGCACTGGGGGGCCCAAAAAGAATTTAAAAAATATTAAACATAAAAATATTATATAAATTAAATTACACCGTTAAAATAAAGTTAAGTACAATCACATCATAACATTTCTCTTCTGTTCTTCATCTTCTGAAATCGCTGCATAATAGTTTCATTAGTTACACTAACAAACACATCTTTTTCAATATATGGAACTAAACAATCATTTAATAGTTGGTCTCCCATACTATTGCGTAGAGAAGTCTTGATGAATTTCATTGCTGAAAAAGCTCTTTCAACTGAGGCAGTGGCAACTGGTAAGATCAGTGACAACTTAAGTAGCAAATAAACCAATGGAAAAATTCTCTAAATCAACTTCGTTTTCATCTTTATTACATAATTCTTGAGGCTGGAGAAGTGGAGGTCCATTAACTGACGAAGATGAAACCTCGAGACTGGGGGAAATTTTCTTAAAAAAACGATCCATTTACCTA